>JANAVB010045020.1:5442331-5482331 GCA_029216955.1 Iris pallida
ATGCCCGTAGGCTAATATCAAGAAAAATACCAAAACACAGCTAAACACGTGCTCGGGGCTAAACGTTCAAGAGAAGAATTTACATGTCAGTGGGAGAAATGAAGAAGAAACCCACTGAGGCACTCTGGTGCTCCGGCTGGTCACCGTCGAGTAGATGGTCGGTAGATCCTTCGGGCTCTCCTATCAGAACCTGGCCATGCAAAAACGGTGGGTCAGACCCCAAATAGCAAGTACACCAAAGGAGGCCGAACTATGAACTTAAAACCAGCATCATAGGCAATCAACAGGAAGAGAAGCAATAAGTAAGGGAGGATCGAGATTCGTGCAGTACCAATGCACTTATCCCGAACATAGGAAACAGTAAGTAAATCATCATTTGACATAAAGTAAACTGGAGAACATGTTAAATAAATAGAACTGGACAATATACGAAGAGAGGACGAAGGCACTGTTCCGGAAGCCAGGTTACAACCCTTAAACCAATAAGGACCGGGATTGTAACCCTTCGCCTGAACAGAACTTGGTTTCTCCCACCATTTATCGGTAAGATAAAATAAGAAATCATGACATGTAGCAATCATGAACAAGATCAAGACAAGAATAGACTAGTAAACTCCATCCAACATTCACGGCCAAGCATAGTACGTCTTGATACTTTAACTAGCTAGGGTTATCACAAGCCTTAGTTACTAGCAATATGCAATGAGATGTTCCTCCATCCACAAGCCCTGCAGCTAATCCAGGTTATCCAGGCGACTTGGATTCATTAAGCAGTTATCAATAATTATGTGCCCCACACGACGGTGGGCTGAAAATGTGCCCTACTCGACGGCAGGACTACAAGTCCAAACAATTTGGCCGGATAACGGGATCGCCTGTAACTGGAAAATCTTTCATGACTACTGAATTATTCTAGTGGTTAACCTTAGTCGATTTCAGTGGGTACCCCTGACCGTGGTACTCAGAGGTCCCCGTCCTAGACATAATGCAAGACAAGACGGGGTTCATTTGTACAAGCACAATCGTCACGGTGTCCAAGTCATTCATACTGGTCGTGTCAGGTTAGCCGTCGCAACGCATTTCGAGAAATATCATCAGGTTTATCATGTCAAGAGTGCGCCACGGCGGGCCACTATCAAGAATTATCATGTAAGAGTGCACCACCAGGGTCACTATCATGTCATGTTACTTGTTACTGGTTACTGATTACAGGTTAGAGTGCACATGACAGGTCACCATCGTGTCAGCAATTTCATTCATTAAAGAAATAACATGCTATTAAGGGGGTCGTCACAATTTAGGCCAAGAATAGAAAAGGCACAATAACAGTCAGAAACTCATGAAAGAAACTTGCATAAAATTATTAAAATCATATTCTTGGAGGCAAGAAAAGATCTACAATTTCATGTTGGAAGTGGAAAGAATTCTGACCCAATTTAGGCAATAAAACATTTAAACAATCAAAGTGGGACCCATGCGGTCCAAGAAAGTAGAAGACCATCCATGCGGCCAGGAAACAATAAATAGGTCATAAAATCAAATAAGACAAAAGACAGTGGGACCTTCATTGAATGCAAACTCCCACTTCAGCAAGCAACTCAACTAAAGGAGGCTATGTGGGACCCCCACAATTAATGCAATAAGAAAAGGTTCACGTTGCCAGGCAATGATTACATTATTTAATAATATGCCATCCAAGTACATAAGGCCATGCGGCCAACATTGAAGTGCCATGCGGCTCATATATTTCTATGCACAAACTAATGCTAGCAAAGCAATCACATGCGGCTACTTATAAATTTCCATGCGGCCAACGTAGACATCTCATGCGGCTGGCTCTCCAAGGAAGGGCATTAGGAAAAATGCATTAAAATATGCATTTTAAGAATGCCTAAAATATGTATTAGATGCATTCCTATGGACTCATGCGGCTGGATCTCCCAAGAAAGACATTAAGCATAAAATATTAAGTATTAAGGACTTGAATGTATTAAAACATTTAAGTACAACATAGTGAATACAAAGCATAAAATATTTAAGGTCTTAAATGCATTAAATGCATTCAAGTACAGCTTAGGAATGCAAGGCATAAAATAGTAAATGCCAAGGTCTTAAATGCATTAAATGCATTCAAGTACCACTATAGGAGTGCATTAGACATAAAGCTTTAAAAAAAGCTTATGCGGCTAGCTTAGAAAAGTATAAACAATGCATTAGGAAATGCATTCAAAATGCATTAAAGTAATGCTTGTTCCAAGCATATGCTGCTCATGTGGGTTAAAGCATTAAATTCCTAATGCATTACTAATAGATGCCTATGCGGCTCTCAAAATTTTCATGCGGCTGAATGCTTCAGGGAATGCATTTAGAATATGCATTAAAATATTGCATGCATTAAAATATACATTAAAATAATACACGCATATGTGGCTGACTGCTAAGGCCATATGCGGCTGGAAAATGCAAGGCAATTAATTAAATGGCCATGAAATTAATGCATGCGAGCAAACGTTAAGAAATGGCCATGTGGCCAAAGCAATAAATTAATGCTCATGCGGCTGGATTTGTCCATGCGGTAGGGAAGAACACTTGTCGCATGAAATAGTCATGCGGTCAAGTACTGTCCTTCTTCTCTAAATTTCTGAGAAGAAGAACACCATGAAGCCATGCTTCCAAGCTCCATAATTCCATCATCCAGAGTCCAAATCCGAACTTTCATAGGTCAAAATGGGGCAGAATGAAATTCTCTACAACATGGAACCATCAGTTGACAAAAATATACAAGTTTGACAGATCAAAACCCATGAAAACCGAAAATACCACAAAGCTAGATCTACAACCATCCACTCGGTAAAACCGAAATTTCCAAGTTCTAAAGATGCTTAGAATCATGCAAGGAAGAAGATGGAACAAACAGAAATAAATTTGTTCAAGGTTCGGTAAGGTGTACTTGCCTCTCTCTAATGACTAGGGTTTGGTGGAAAAGAAATGAATGAGGGTGGATGAGGAGGGAGAGAGAAAAGGGGCTTATATAACAAGCTCAAGTGATCTCCACCATTCATTCCTCTCCACTCAATCTAAACCATACACTTCACCTCATGAGAAACCAAACTAAACCAAACCAAACCAAGTCAAAGTGGAACCGAACCAAATAAAACCAAATCCAAGTTAAACCAAGTCATGAAAATCCTACACTTAGAAAATTTTCAAAATATTACGCAAATCGATAAATACGAAATATGGCTCAAATAAACACGTATCTATATAAAATACCGATACAGTGAGACGGGTCTCACAACTCTCCACACCTTAGAAAAATTTCGTCCTCGAAATTTCCTGAGGCTAGTCGAGCAAGATAACAAAACAAAAGCTCCAGGAAACTCAACAATCTCAATAAATCAAGCACGGCATATAAGTAAAGTAAAACAATCAGTAATGTAATTAATGCGTAAGCAGTAAAAAATGCACAAGAACAAATACAATCATGATCAAGAAGGGCTGGAGGCATATGGATCAATATGTCTCCTGAGACAGTTGTGTAAAAACCAACGTCCTCGCTGGCCTAAGCTGACTCCCAAAATGGATAAAAGTTAAGCCTCAAGGTAAGTCGGTACCAATGACTTAGTTCAAGACATGACTCTACCCAGGACATGTCATCGTAGTTGAAACAGATGCATGAACTTTATCACCTGTCTCAAGATACGAAGACAGAAGCGATTGGCTGATCGGGATGGACTGACATCTCTGCCTGCATGCTGAGACTGATCCTCCATAACTGGCCTGGCTGAAGAATGCTGAGCTGCCCTCGGCAAAACACGAACAAGATAATCCGAAGGATCAAGAACAGTGCCCTTGAAAGTTGAAGGACACAAGATCAAATCATGGGAACAGGAATGATCAATGATCAAAACAGATATCAAGTCAAGTATCAGAGGTAGAGAATAATCCGAAGGAGATCAATAAGGATAATCGTGATTGAGATATCTAAACATGGTAACCCCCACAAATCTGAAAATCGAGACCTGCATGGGCCACCACTAAAACCATGTCACGCCCCAGAACCAGAATACTGGAGAGCGGGGGCAGACATAGCCAGCTACGTAATCCCAAAGTACGTTAATACTCTGAAATCATGTATAAGCTGTCAAGACATGGGGTTACTCTACATGCCATCAGTCAATCCTATGGTTTAACAATCCTAGGTATCTCAATCACAGGCAATTATACAAGAGCAAAGAGTACGATTATCATACATACAATAGTAAGGCGTTCCGAACCATATATACATGACTGATCATGAAGCCAGTACCACAAAGCTGATGACTAGCTAGAGTATTAGTCGTACATGATAAGGACTAGCTATAGTCTAGAATACACATATCATGTTTATGCCCGTAGGCTACAATATCAAGGAAAATACCAAAACACGAGCTAAACACGTGCTCCGGGCTAAACGTTACAAGAGGAGAATTTACATGTCAGTGGGAGAATGAAGAAGAAACCCACTGAGGCACTCTGGTGCTCCGGCTGGTCACCGTCGAGTAGATGGTACGGTAGATCCTTCGGGCTCTCCTATCAGAACCTGGCTATGCAAAACCAGTGGGGTCAGACCCCAAATAGCAAGTACCACAAAGGAGGCCGAACTATGAACTTAAAACCAGCAATCATAGGCAATCAACAGGAAGAGAAAGCAATAAGTAAGGGAGGATCGAGATTCGTGCAGTACCAATGCACTTATCCCGAACATAGGAAAACAGTAAGTAAATCATCATTTGACATAAATTAAACTGGAGAACATGTTAAATAAATAGAACTGGGCAATATACGAAGAGAGGACGAAGGCACTGTTCCGGAAGCCAGGTTACAATCCTTAAACCAAACAAGGACCGGGATTGTAATCCTTCGTCTGAACAGAACTTGGTTTCTCCCACCATTTATCGGTAAGATAAAATAAGAAATCATGACATGTAGCAATCATGAACAAGATCAAGACAAGAATAGACTGGTAAACTCCATCCAACATTCACGGCCAAGCAATAAGTACGGCTTGATACTTTAACTAGCTAGGGTTATCACAAGCCTTAGTTACTAGCAATATGCAATGAGATGTTCCTCCAGCCACAAGCCCTGCAGCTAATCCAGGTTATCCAGGCGACTTGGATTCATTAAGCAGTTATCAATAATTATGTGCCCCACACGACGGTGGACTGAAAATGTGCCCTACTCGACGGCAGACTACAAGTCCAAATAATTGTGGCCGGGATAACGGGATCGCCTGTAACTGGAGAAATCTCTCATGACTACTGAATTATTCTAGTGGTTAACCTTAGTCGATTTCAGTGGGTACCCCTGACCGTGGTACTCAGGGGTCCCCGTCCTAGACATAATGCAGGACAAGACGGGTTCATTTGTACAAGCACAATCATCCACGGTGTCCAAGTCATTCATACTGGTCGTGTCAGGTTAGCCGTCGTAACAGCATTTCGAGAAATATCATGTCAGGTTTATCATGTCAAGAGTGCGCCACGGCGGGCCACTATCAAGAATTATCATGTTAAGAGTGCACCACCATGGGTCACTATCATGTCATGTTACTTATTACTGGTTACTGATTACAGGTTAGAGTGCACCATGATAGGTCACCATCATGTCAAGCAATTTCATTCATTAAAGAAATAACAGGCTATTAAGTGGGGTCGTCACAATTTAGGCCAAGAATAGAAAAGGCACAATAACAGTCAGAACTCCATAAAAGAAACTTACATAAAATTATTAAAAATTATATTCTTGGAGGCAAGGAAAAGATCTACAATTTTCATGTTGGAAGTGGAAAGAAATTCTGACCACAATTTAGGCAAATAAAACATTTAAACAATCAAAGTGGGACCCATGCGGTCCAAGAAAGTAGAAGACCATCCATGCGGCCAGGAAACAATAAATAGGTCATAAAATCAAATAAGACAAAAGACAGTGGGACCCTCATTGAATGCAAACTCCCACTTCAGCAAGCAACTCAACTAAAGGAGGCTATGTGGGACCCCCCATAATTAATGCAATAAGAAAAGGTTCACGTTGCCAGGCAATGATTACATTATTTAATAATATGCCATCCAAGTACATAAGGCCATGCGGCCAACATTGAAGTGCCATGCGGCTCATATATTTCTATGCACAAACTAATGCTAGCAAAGCAATCACATGCAGCTACTTATAAATTTCCATGCGGCCAACGTAGACATCTCATGCGGCTGGCTCTCCAAGGAAGGGCATTAGAAAAAATGCATTAAAATATGCATTTTAAGAATGCCTAAAATATGCATTAGATGCATTCCTATGGACTCATGAGGCTGGGTCTCCCAAGAAAGACATTAAGCATAAAATATTAAGTATTAAGGACTTGAATGTATTAAAACATTTAAGTACAGCATAGTGAATACAAAGCATAAAATATTTAAGGTCTTAAATGCATTAAATGCATTCAAGTACAGCTTAGGAATGCAAGGCATAAAATAGTAAATGCCAAGGTCTTAAATGCATTAAATGCATTCAAGTACCACTTTAGGAGTGCATTAGACATAAAGCTTTAAAAAAAGCTTATGCGGCTAGCTTAGAAAAGTATAAACAATGCATTAGGAAATGCATTCAAAATGCATTAAAGTAATGCTTGTTCCAAGCATATGCGGCTCATGTGGGTTAAAGCATTAAATTCCTAATGCATTACTAATAGATGCCTATGCGGCTCTCAAAATTTTCATGCGGCTGAATGCTTCAGGGAATGCTTCAGGGAATGCATTTAGAATATGCATTAAAATATTGCATACATTAAAATATACATTAAAATAATACACGCATATGTGGCTGACTGCTAAGGCCATATGCGGCTGGGAAATGTAAGGCAATTAATTAAATGGCCATGAAATTAATGCATGCGAGCAAACGTTAAGAAATGGCCATGTGGCCAAAGCAATAAATTAATGCTCATGCGGCTGGATTTGTCCATACGGTAGGGAAGAACACTTGCCGCATGAAATAGTCATGCGGTCAAGTACTGTCCTTCTTCTCCAAATTTCTGAGAAGAAGAATACCATGAAGCCATGCTTCCAAGCTCCATAATTCCATCATCCAGAGTCCAAATCCGAACTTCCATAGGTCAAAATGGGGCAGAATGAAATTCTCTACAACATGGAACCATCAGTTGACAAAAATATACAAGTTTGACAGATCAAAACCCATGAAAACTGAAAATACCACAAAGCTAGATCTACAACCATCCACTCGGTAAAACCGAAATTTTCAAGTTCTAAAGATGCTTAGAATCATGCAAGGAAGAAGGTGGAACAAACAGAAATAAATTTGTTCAAGGTTCGGCAAGGTGTACTTGTCATGACCCGCACCCGAATATACGGGTACGAATACGTGGGCCACGCCCAGCCTACGCCGCGGTATCGGCGGTAGAACGCTGTCAAGTATACTATACTAACTACAATATCCAAGATCCATAACTATAAAATGTACTCATGTCACATCACGAAAACTAAGGAAGATAAGACAAGAAATAATGACAATATCACTAGAACAACTAGAATCTACAATGATCATAAGACAGAAAAATGAAGAAGGAACAACAAGACTAACTAAGGATAACTACCAGGCAACTCACATAGAAGAATAGTGAGATCCACCTCAGCTAGCAACATCATGAAGTCCAATACTGAGGGCACAACTACTCCTAAAATTTTATCAACATATCCAGTCAGGATGGAACGAGCACAAATCTCAAATAATAGTTCTAGTTAGACGATATTGAAAATGTAGCAGTAAATAGAGAGAATATACGAGGTAAAATAATGTGTACATGAATCATGGTAAGGCATGTCAAGACTGTAACTGAATGTAAGAACAAGAAAACAGTATATATCATGTACAAAAATCTGGAACTATATCTATGTGAGTTTAGTATCAGTTTCAATATATGATCGGCTTAGAACTTGATACAATATTTGGCCTGGCTAATCATACGTGAGTGTATGATTAACACTATACAATGATGATACAATAATCTGTGGGGTATAAATCACATATCTACGCTAACACCCCCATCCCCGACTAATATAGTGGATCCAGTCATGACACGTCATGACACGTGATTCTCTGAGAAGGTAGCTAGCCTTCGCAGGAATCCTGTCTATACAATGCATAAGGAACTTGGAAGACTTGCACAAGGAATACCATATATAAGAGGAATAATATCTTATGACGGGATCCAGACAAATACCAATCCGTGTGAACAATGTGTCAAGAGAACAAGGATATCTACACTAAATACAACAAACAAAGACGATATCATAAAACAGAAATATTATCAGAGAATATACTCGCCTGAGATCTGGTGGAATATGTCAACTGGTCCAAGAACAGTGCCTCGAGGACCTATAGGTGGAAATACTGTATCAATATAAGGGTTTGGAAGTAAAATCAGGTCATACTAAGTCAAACTAGGTCAAGATAAGTCAAAGCAATCAAACTAGGTCAATCTAAGTCAAGGGTTGACTTACAGTTGACTTTGGTCAACTGGTCAACTCTGGTCAACTCTAGGTCAAACTTGACTAATGTTGACTAACAGTTGACTTTGGGTCAACTGGTCAACTTCGGTCAAGTTCTAATCAATTTTAGGCTATGGTTGACTTCCGGTTGACTTTTGGTCAAAATAGTCAACTGTGGTCAACCAAGGTCAAAACTAGTCTAACCTATGTCAAATGTTGACTCTACTTCGACGTTCAGTCAAAGTAGTCAACCATGGTCAAACTGTGTCAAAGCTAGTCCCTATAAATATCTACAAGGTCAACACATTCAATTTCAGTGGTTGTGAAATCACTGGAATCGATGGGTCTCAAATACCACAAAAGGAGAAAGATTATAATAATAGGATGAAAACCTACAGATGTTGTCGGATGGTGAAACAACCATTACCAACGTGTCCAGAATGGTCGAAATAGCTAGAATAGCCTACCCAAAAGTCCAATTTGGACACAGGGGCAAAAACGATAATTTCGGACCAAAATGATGTCCGCCGTTGGACACACTTTGCACCGAAAAACGTGTCAAAATAAAAGTGCATAAAACCTAACAAATTATATGTCCACGAAGCCAAAATGACGATACGAACTCAACGGTATCTCCGGAATTGGATTCCGATGACCCGATCTCAAATTGGTCCGTTGACCCGGACATTGGAAACCGATTTGCACGGAAAAGCGTGTCGGAGCCAATGTCCTCAAAACTCAGTAAATTATATGTCAACGAGTCCAGAATGACGATACGAACCCAACGGTATATCCAGAATTGGATTCTGATGAGCCGATCTCAAAATGACCCGTTGACCCAGATATCGGTATCCGACTTGCACCAAAATGCGTGCCAGGGCCCACGTCCTCCAAATCTAACAAACTTTATATGAAAATAGGCCAGAACGACGCCACGAGTCTACTGGTGGTGTCAGAATTTGAATCCGGAGTCTCGGGTTCAAAAATAGAATTTTACAAGTGCAACACTAAGAATTCGAACGGCCAACTTTGACGTCGAATTCGACCAACCTAACAAGCTCAAACTGAAATGAAATCTAAAAGGGACAGGAAGAGGGTTATACCAGCTATGCACCGGAACTGGTAGCGTGCAAAACGGAGCTGATACGGCGAAGATACGAACCCGCAAAGTTGGCATCGTAAAACTGTCCAAAAATAGTACAAATTAAAACGTCAACTTGGTGGCCAGTTTTGATGTATCAAACGACGAAATTAACGGTTCAAACTTAACAGATGTGAAGAGGGATATACCGAGATTGAGATGGAAGAAACGATTCGACGATCCATCGGTCGGATCTCCCGAAAAATGTGCGTGAAGTTGCTGTCCAAAATGCACTGCGCGCGTCGACGGAATCCCGGAAAAAATGCGGGAATCGCCTCGACGGCGCGTCCCGGAGGATGGTCGCCGCCTTGGGGTGGTGCGCAGGGGTGCTCCCAGCCTGGGGCCACGCAGGGGGGGTGCCACGGCCGGCCTGGCCGGCGGCGGCGGCGGCCGGCTGCCGCTGCTGCTGGTCTGCTGCGGCTCGCAGCTGCTGCTGCGCTCGGCCTAGCGCGGCGCGGCGTGCGGCGGCGGGCACGGCGGCGCAGCCAGCAGGTGGGGGAGGTGATGGTGCGGTGGTGGTTGTGTTTGGAGTGGCGGAGGAGAATGGGAGGAGTAGGTGGCAGTGGTGGTAGTGTTTCTTTGAAGAAGAAGAAGACTAAGAAGAAGGAGTTGAGGAAGAAGAAGGAGAAGTGAGAAGGAGAGAGAGAGATGATGATGATGTAGAGGAAAAGGGGGGGTTGTTCCTGTACGGGTAGGGGGGTGTGGTGATGGGTTGTGTGTTTGTATAAGTGAAGAGAGAGAGAGGGATTATATATATATAATATATATGTATGTATATATATTATATAAAGAGAGATATTAAGAAGATATTAGAGAGAGAGAGAGAGAGAATAAGAGAGAGGGGGGAAGTGTATGTCGGCTGATGGGAGGGGGAGTGTTGTGCTTGTGATGGGGAGGGGTGTAGGTGTGTAGGAGAGAAGAGAGAGAAAGAGAGTTATTTACCTATATATATATATACATATATATATTAGAATGAGAGAGAAAGAGTTATTTTTATGTAAAGATATATTTTTGAGTAGGAGGAAAAATGAGGAATTATCAATGGGGTGTATAGATAGACATGGTAGGGTCACACAAATTTGGGTTGGGTTCGGTTGAGCCGGGTCGGGTTAAAATCGGACATGGTAAAATAATTAAATTAAAATAGATATTTAAAATCATGGGTAAATAAGTAGCATGTGGGGGCTCAAATAAATGGGACACAAGTGTCAGACGGGTAGTAGGCTCAATGTGGGCCATGTCCATATTTGGGGTCGGCTAGGTTGGATCGATGTCGGGCCCGAAAATTAAATGGGAAATTAAATCAGGTTTTACGGTAGATAATTAATTGGCCTAAATTGAACCGAAAGTTGTGCGAAGGAAATGAAGCACAAAATGGAGTGTCTGAGTGGGACACGAAGGTCATGGGTGAAGAGCGTCTCGAGTAGATCATTTATGAGAAGTTGGTTCTGAAAAAATGACTGGTCTGGTGCTCCTAAATTAAAAGTCACGATAACGTGCAAACGATGATCAAGGAAAAGAGTGGGAAATCAATTAATAACTAAATGGTCTAAATTGACCCGAACTTGCGCGAAGCAAAAAGAGTACAAGGGAACAAGTTCGAGTGGGACACGATATATCAACATGAAGATAATCTCGTCTACTACAAACTTCAAGAAGAAAGTTTCCAGAGACTGGCATCCTTGATGCTCTAGAATTCCAAGTCACGGTAAAGAGCATTTAAAGATCAAAATTAATTAAACCGAAATTAATTATCGAGAATAAATTATTTGGAAAATTCGAAAATAAATCTCGGAAATTCAGGGGGCTTACAGTACTTGCCTCTCTCTAATGGCTAGGGTTTGGTGGAAAAGAAATGAATGAGGGTGGATGAGGAGGGAGAGAGAAAAGGGGCTTATATAACAAGCTCAAGTGAGCTCCACCATTCATTCCTCTCCACTTAATCTAAACCATACACCTCACCTCATGAGAAACCAAACTAAACCAAACCAAACCAAGTCAAAGTGGAACCGAACCAAATAAAATCAAATCCAAGTTAAACCAAGTCATGAAAATCCTACACTTAGAAAAATTTCAAAATATCACGCAAATCGATAAATACGAAATACGGCTCAAATAAACACGTATCCGTATAAAATACTGATACAGTGAGACGGGTCTCACAAGAAAAGAAAAAGAAAATAAAAATAAACATAACAGAGCCAAGGCTAGAACTCGGCCAAGGGGAACAGGGGGGTTTAAGACCACACGCGCTGACCACAGGAGCCTTTGGGCTCGTCTGTGAGTAAAGTGTTAACATTAGTTTTAAGTCAGTTTTTATGTTATGGGTTTAAACCCGATAAATCAAATCCGAACCCGTTAGTCCATTCGAATTTCATTCTCGTATCCTCGTGTCCTAACAGTTTAGGGACACGAGTCTTGTATCAGTGCCAAGCACGACACGCACGAGTCCTAAAACGTGTGTCCGAGCACAGGGTTGGGGTCGTCGTGTATGGACGAACAACGTGTGTTGATTTGGGACACGCACGACACAGTTTAAAAGTGTTACTCACGTGTCCGACGTCGAGGGGGAGGGGGGGTTTCGAGCGTGCTGACGGCGGCTAGAGGCGTCGTGGCGGTGGCGCTCGGGTGGCGCTCGATATAGGCCTCAAAAATGAAGTCACGCTGAGTTGATCAGAACAAGTCACGCAGAGTGATCTGAGAAGCAGCACAAAAGATACGCTAAGTTCTGCCTGTCCATCTCCTTTAGAAATCACGCAGAGACAGCTCAGCCATACGTCAGAATCATAAGAACTGACAACACAGCAGTCGAAAAACGTCTTCTCGTATGCCACGTATGCACAGAACTCGAGAGATCATCGCCGTCTTTTGCATGATTTTCGAAATCTTCCTTAGCAAGACTCACTCTTCACCAAGTTGGCGTGACTTTGGGTCTTATCTTCATTTAATGCGGCTGACAATATAATCAATGTCAGAGATTTTGTGTCAGACGAAGCGTGCCAAATCAAGACAGCTGGCGGTTTGCGTGGATTCTGAACCTTCTCCTTCCTCAAGTTTGCGTGGATTTTTGAGTTATTCTTCTCAAAGCCTGCGTGAATTCTGAAGTATTCTTCTTCAAAGCTTGCGTGGATTTCGCCTTCAACGAGTCTGCGTCAACGAAACTGCGTAGATTTTTGCCTTCAGCAAGACAGCGTGGATTTCATTTCAACTGGAGTACGTGGCAGCCATGCCACCGATTTCTCTCTCGCGTGCCCAGTAACTTGCACACGACCCATGCACTAATGCCATGTGTCCAACAGTTACGGGCCACGTCCAGTAACTACTCACTAACCCTGCGTGTATTTAGAGTCTGCGTGACTTTTCAAATGCACCAGTGGTGAGGTAGTTATCTTTTCAGTTACTGTTTTGACTCTATAAATAGAGTTCTTTTTTTCTCATTCATTGTACAGATACATTGATATCTACTGTCAAAATTTTGAAAGCTTTTCTTCTTCGCATAGTCCAAGGAATAAAACGATCGTCTTCTAGATCGGATTCCTACAGTTGTAATTTACCCAGAAACACAACAAATAAAGAGAATTTCTTTATGAAAAACAAATTGGCGACTCTGCTGGGGAAAACCATCTCCTCTTCTGAGATGGTAACAACTCAATGCGACACTTCGTCAATCGGCTCGACGAAGAAGGTGATGACGATCAAATTCGATCAACTCGCCTATGAAGAAATGCAGCGGGCTAAGGGTGGCAAGCCCATTCCAGCCTCCATCATCACTGCCAAGTCGAAGGGACACTCTGTCTATGTCCCTAAGAATCAGTTGGCAGTCAATGGTGAAGTCTCTGCCACAGTGTCTACTCCTAACACTGGCAAGAACTCTACTGCAAGCACGCACACTCTTGTGCGCTCGAAGATGACAGTAACTAAAAGTCACGTTGACAGTACTGGCTCCTTAGCCGAATCTGTTCCAGCGTGCAAATTCAATTCTAAAAGTCACGCTGACAGTACTGGCTCCTTAGCCGAATCTGTTCCAGCGTGCAAATTCAATTCTAAAAGTCACGCTGACAGTACTGGCTCCTTAGCCGAATCTGTTCCAGTGTGCAAATTCAACTCTAAAAGTCACGTTGACAGTACTGGCTCCTTAGCCAAATCTGTTCCAGTGTGCAAATTCAACTCTAAAAGTCACGCTGATAGTACTGGCTCCTTAGCCAAATCTATTCCAGTGTGCAATCCCACATTCAAAAGTCACGCTGACAGTACTGGCTCCTTAGCCAAATCTGTTCCAGCGTGTAATTCTAAAATCAAAAGTCACGCTAACAGCTCTGGTTCTTTAACCAAGTCTGTTTCAGCGTGTATTTCATCAGAGAAGAATAACTCCTTAGTTATCTCTTCTTCTTCACCGAGTTCTACTAGAACTGGGGGTGGTCTTCCACACAAAGTCCCTTCGAAAAGGAATAACTCTTTAGTTGTTTCTTCTGCTCCTGTAGTTTTTACTCCAGGAACAGCTTTGACTGATACTTTTGTTAGTCAAAGGAAAGGAGATGGTCTTTTGACTACTCTTCCTTCTGGACATTCTATGTCTCAACATCTGAATGAGTCTAAGAAGAAACATTCCTTAATGTCTTCTTCTTTGATTTTTTCAAATTGGGCACAGAATCTGTCTATTAAAGAGGGTCTGTTACCAACTCCTAATCAAGGGAGTGGTTTAACTCTTCCTTCTCTGCAAATATCCAGATCAATGGAAGGAAAACTCCATGTTTCCAAAATTAATATGTTACCTTCCACTGATTTAAGAACAAAACTCAGCACTTCTGGTGTTAAGAAACCATACCAATTGGATATGAAGATAAAAGATCCAGATGCAGAGTATGCAAGAAATTATGTGGCTCACATTAATCACTCTTTGTATAATCAAGAGCCATCAAGACCCAAGAACATGAAGTATATTCCTCAATCTTCACAAACAGATTTACGGGAATATCTTCAACAGAAGAGAAGGAGTAATTCTATATCAAAGGAACATGCTGAATGTGACTTCTATCCAAGAGTCATAATTCAGTGCAGATGTGAATCAACAGTTCAAGACCATGGTGATCATGAATGTGACTTCCAGCCAAGAGTCATAATGCAATGCAGATGTCAAAATAAACGACAGTCTGTCTTTAATAGGATTCAGTATGAACCTATGCCTGATGAAGATGAGCCTTTGTTTGCCTCTGTCAACATGACTTCTCGGGACACCGGGGGTAGAGTTGATAGTCCAGATGGAGTATATAGAAACACCAGAGCAAGAGTCCTGGCTTCTAGTCAAAGAAATTTGATCCCTGAAATTGATTCTAAATTTCTTGGAGAATCTAACTTCCCACCTCTTCCTACTGTGTAGTGCCCCGTCCCGCAAAGTCAATCGGAGGAATCGAAACGCCGACGGCGTTCGGCCTTAGCCTTGCAACGGCTTGCTCAAAGACATCGCTCAGGTGGGGTAGTTTCGGTGAACTCTCCTCATCTTTGCCTTCACATAATAAATCGTGTTTTCAACTCGCACAAGTTAGGCTTGATAATAAAAGCTACGCATCCACATAGCTAAGGGAATAATCCCGACGGTTTGAATCAAGTTAGAACATGGAAAACGTCCCACGGTCGGTTTAGAGTTGGTGCACGGCGTGATTTGAAAATGACACTCGGTCCTTCGTCCCGTGGCTTGGGAGAAGGAAAGTTGGTCTTCGGTGCAAAAGTTGAGAGTTAGCCTAAGTCATAGGCGTCGCCCGCACAAATGCTTGCTAAAGCATGCACGGTCCTGTCCCGCAAGGCTTGGCATAGCCTTTGCTCGTCCCTTGGGTTAAGTTGTAGGCTTGAGTGTGTTGGGCATAGTTATGCCGGTCGACCTAAGTTATTCTACGTGCTGTCCCGCTCATTCTGCGGTTGTCAAGATAAATAGTTCCCACGATCCCAAGGCCCGTCATATGAAGTATGACTTGGGCGACAGCGTTGCGTCGAACACGAGTCGGTTTAGAGGCACGAGCCACGGTTGGTTCAGTGGAAAGTTATCCACGGTCGGTCGACACTTAAAGGAAACACGCTATGTTCAAGTTAAGTTGGAAGGCTATGCAGTAGCCGTTCCCTGAGTTCAAAGAATGTTAAGTCTAAGCGATGGTTAGTCGCCGAGGCAACCCTGGTTAGGGGCTCTGCAAAGGAAGTATGAAAAAGGGAAAGAGTTAAAACAACCAAGTAAATGAATTGATCACATAACAAGCCCAAACTGTATCCTAAAACACTCCATGTAACCCTTATGAACTTGGACAACTTGTCGACAAGGGGTGGTTTCTTCGAGCGGAATTCCGGGGCCACGGGACCGTCTCGGCCTAGGAAGAAACTGGTTGTAGCCGAGCTGGGTAATAGGCAACGCTGGTTAGGCGATCGGTAAGGCGGGGACTTTCATCGGGGCTCGCTACCTGCGTTGAAAGGGTCCCGTACTGCCAGGCTACGTCCAAGGCGGCTGGTTAGGCCAATCCCATAACAAACACTTAATAATAATTGTTGTTTTCAACTAATATGGTAAGTTTTGTGTCGGCACGGGCGGCAATCCGTGTGTGTGCCTTTGGATTGAGTTGAACATGTATGAGTTAAAGAGACACAATGTCGGAGCCTAAGATTTGGCTACAGCGAAAGCGACGTGCTTCGGCACGAGATGTGGCGTCGACTGTTAAGTTGCGAGTTAAGTCAAAAAGGGCCGTAGGGCATGTTGTATGGAGTTACGTTGAGTTATGAGGCACGGTCGCGTTGTCACAACACAAGTGTATGCGAGACTAAGCGAGGAGGTACTGCCTCGGTGGTATTGAAGCACGAATCGAGTATGGCACGACCGAGTCGTTACGTCCCAGAGTTTGGCACAAAAGATGAGTATAAGTCAGTACGTCAACAATACAAGCACGAGAAAGGTCTAGAGGCAAGGAAATGGAGTCCTTCGTGTAGCTGCGTCTCTGATTATGGCCGTAAGGCAAAACACGACTTGATAGGTTAACGTTGTCGGAACGAGAAGTGGTCTAGCAACAAAGTATGAGTTAACGTTGACATTGCAAGCACGGGATGGTTCTGATATACAAGTTGCGCTAAGGCGCCGGTCCTAAAACTGATCCTAAGGCAAGAATAGAAAGACAATAGAAAAAGGGTTTATGTTGCACAAAGTAAATGGAACGTGTTGGTTTTGTATGGGTGGGCGAGAAGCTCACTCCACCAGTACAGTGGTACTGACACCCACACAGTGTTTCATGTGCAGGCACAGGTAGAAGCTCGTGGCGCGGAGCTCGCTTGGATGCGTCGAGGCACGGAGTTCCTTGGCGATTCGAAGCGTGCGGCCGCGTGAACTGAAGACTTATACAGGACATAATGTATGGACATCGCCTTCCGAAGCTTCCGTTGGATTCAAGTATTGTATCGAGAGATGAGAGAGAGCAGAGCGACTTGTAAATGAGAGAAAAGTGAGCACGAGAGACATTGTAATTCGGCCTTGCGCCCACAGATGTAATCTTGTATTCAATATCAATAAAAGAGATTCTTTTGGACAACTTGTGTTCATGTGTTCTTCTTTAAATTCCGCTGCAATGTATTCAATGTTTCTGCTTGGGACTTCTGTGCGACGACCCCGTCGCCGCCGCTGTAATCGGCCGTTATGGAATCGCCTTGCACGAGCTCAATCTAGGCTCATGCGGCATCACGCCTTAGCGAGGACGATCGCTCCTACGGGAGCGGGGCGTGATATAGTGGTATCAGAGCACGGCTTTACGTCCTTGGACCGTCGATTGAATTCTTTAACTTTGATGTTTCCACAAAACTCTGTTGCTTCCGCAAGTTGTTATCATTGGTGCGCTCTCTCTCAAATGTTCCTCGGCATGTCCATACAATAAGTCTAAATATTTTCGAAAGCTCGTACAAGCGTTCAATATAACGCATCGGTAGGCTGTTGCCAAATGCGTCGATAGGGCCTTTGTGCCGAACGTTGCAAACTTGACTCGATGGAGAACATGTGCTAATGTTAGCAAAGTCGCACGTATGCCCGAATAGTCCTACGTCGACCTCAGCAAGTCGCGTGCGTGCCTAATTAGCCCAACGTCGACCCTAGCAATTGAGCGTGCAAACTCGGGATATAGTCCGTATAGGATGGCTATGCACACGGCCTTTTGGCTAAGTTGTGTTTCGTGTCGCGCACCACGACCCTTGGTGCAAACGAGTTGCGAGCGATATCAAGTATCGTTCGGTCGGAAACGGAGATGCACTTAGAGTGTCTATCGATAGGAACGCTATCAGACTAACGCTTAGGCGTACACGGAAGATTGATTTGGATTTTGAGGAAAATAGTGCGAACGACTTAGTGCGTCGATACGACGCGAGCGACTACGTTAGCGATTCGTCGAACGAATCTGAAGGATGTCTTAGCAAATGATGCGAATGTGATTGAGGACTAGATCGTATGGCTTAAATCCGAGTGGTGTATGTGATAGGTTCGAGGAAGAATAAAAATGAGTGTCGACGACTAGTCGAGTGGCTCGAGTCCGAGTGGTGTATGGTTCGTCTTGGAAATTGTTCGAGTGAATATTGAGGATTACGAGTATGTCGGCGAGGCGATACGATCGCGCAAAGCCTTAGAACGCGTCACGCTTAGTTGGCGTGACTTCGAATGTCCCGAACGAGCATCTCGTTCGGACAACTTGTGAATGGGTAACGCGTGTTAGAAAACGATTCGGAACGATGAATGAAAATGAATGGTCTTGATCGAGGAAACTTAGAGGATCGTACGTGCGATATCGGATTGATACAACTGTAATGCGACTTGAGTTTTGAATAATGATCTTGAAACGAGCTTGAGGAAAAGCGACTGAACTTGATCTTGAGTATTGAGAAAATTGAGGAATATCCAACTCGGACAACAGCATCAACGCACGACTCGAAATTGGTTGCAAAGGAAGATCGTCAGGTTACGCATATCGTCGATGGTATTGAGGCGTATCAAAGATCGATATGCGATAACTCGGGGGCACTCTGACTCGGCGAATGACGGTCGTGCAAATGTCATTGTTCCGTTGGACGCTATACTTGAAATATTAAAAATGTGTCGAGGAAAGGATAGACTTGGCTCGAGGACTTTCTAAGTTGAACGAATGACGATCGAACCATCGAACTTGGCTTGGATGAAAACTGGAATATTTGGATTTGCTTCGTCGACAACCACAATGTTGATGTTCTTGTCTTATGCGAACGCTACTCCAGCCTCGCACATGCGTCGCACCGATTAGGGCGATCACTCTGCGTGAGCGCTGGTATGGTGATTCATACAGCGGGAGTGGTCGAACTTGTACGGTACGACAGATTGTGCTTTGACTTGTGGCTTGACACGAAGTTAGACTCGAGATTGAATTGGTGTGCTTGTCGATTGAACTTGAGGATTGAGTAGGTCCAATCCGCGTATCGAGAATGAATGAGTCTAAACTCAAACAAGAGTTACGCCCCGATGAGAATGATTATTCCGCGGGAGCGTTGCGTGGTGATTCATGAACCGCCGTGGATAATCGGACTCGCGTGAGATTGGGGCGCAACGTATTGTCGAGCGAGACGACCTCGTGATCGAATACATGAATTGGTTAGAATTGGTGAATTGAAGAAATTTGAATATACACAATGCGTGCCATAATACGAATTAGGTGATCGTGCTTGATGTTTAGAAATTTGAGTGACGCGAGCTTGGGTAGAAGACCCCATATGATCGACTCTGGTTTGACCCTAGGATAGGGGTCAGTGTTGGCATTATTGTTGGGGAACTGTGATTCCAATCCTGACATTGACTTAGCCTCGAAAAGAAATGGCCTAGCGGTTAGGCAAGACGCCATGTTTCATGAGTTATCAGTCGAAGGATTGATCTTGAGGATTGGCATGGATGGATAGCGTGAATCACGAATGTAGAAAACCCTGCTCACGAGATTCGGCTGACATGCATATATTTCAGGGACGCCTGGGTATGTGCACGATGCGACTCGAGTGAGAATGACAAATTTTCTATCATGCGGCTTGGCTGAATGCATGTATTTTGGGGACGCTTGGAATGCGTGCACGATCCAGCCAAGTGATGCGACGAGTTCAAGCAAGGCTTGAAAGATGGGAGTGTGTCGAGATATTGAAATCGTGTTAAAGGAAAGTTTGGTAATAGTGCGAGCGTGGCTCGGAATCGAAGGAACGCGTAGGCGAGATGTGTACGATTAAGTCTTGGCCATAGGAATGGTAGGATAGCTTGCCTTCAGGAAAGTCTCGAGGACGAGACTTGTTCTGAGTGGTGTATGATGTAGTGCCCCGTCCCGCAAAGTCAATCGGAGGAATCGAAACGCCGACGGCGTTCGGCCTTAGCCTTGCAACGGCTTGCTCAAAGACATCGCTCAGGTGGGGTAGTTTCGGTGAACTCTCCTCATCTTTGCCTTCACATAATAAATCGTGTTTTCAACTCGCACAAGTTAGGCTTGATAATAAAAGCTACGCATCCACATAGCTAAGGGAATAATCCCGACGGTTTGAATCGAGTTAGAACATGGAAAACGTCCCACGGTCGGTTTAGAGTTGGTGCACGGCGTGCTTTGAAAATGACACTCGGTCCTTCGTCCCGTGGCTTGGGAGAAGGAAAGTTGGTCTTCGGTGCAAAAGTTGAGAGTTAGCCTAAGTCATAGGCGTCGCCCGCACAAATGCTTGCTAAAGCATGCACGGTCCTGTCCCGCAAGGCTTGGCATAGCCTTTGCTCGTCCCTTGGGTTAAGTTGTAGGCTTGAGTGTGTTGGGCATAGTTATGCCGGTCGACCTAAGTTATTCTACGTGCTGTCCCGCTCATTCTGCGGTTGTCAAGATAAATAGTTCCCACGATCCCAAGGCCCGTCATATGAAGTATGACTTGGGCGACAGCGTTGCGTCGAACACGAGTCGGTTTAGAGGCACGAGCCACGGTTGGTTCAGTGGAAAGTTATCCACGGTCGGTCGACACTTAAAGGAAACATGCTATGTTCAAGTTAAGTTGGAAGGCTATGCAGTAGCCGTTCCCTGAGTTCAAAGAATGTTAAGTCTAAGCGATGGTTAGTCGCCGAGGCAACCCTGGTTAGGGGCTCTGCAAAGGAAGTATGAAAAAGGGAAAGAGTTAAAACAACCAAGTAAATGAATTGATCACATAACAAGCCCAAACTGTATCCTAAAACACTCCATGTAACCCTTATGAACTTGGACAACTTGTCGACAAGGGGTGGTTTCTTCGAGCGGAATTCCGGGGCCACGGGACCGTCTCGGCCTAGGAAGAAACTGGTTGTAGCCGAGCTGGGTAATAGGCAACGCTGGTTAGGCGATCGGTAAGGCGGGGACTTTCATCGGGGCTCGCTACCTGCGTTGAAAGGGTCCCGTACTGCCAGGCTACGTCCAAGGCGGCTGGTTAGGCCAATCCCATAACAAACACTTAATAATAATTGTTGTTTTCAACTAATATGGTAAGTTTTGTGTCGGCACGGGCGGCAATCCGTGTGTGTGCCTTTGGATTGAGTTGAACATGTATGAGTTAAAGAGACACAATGTCGGAGCCTAAGATTTGGCTACAGCGAAAGCGACGTGCTTCGGCACGAGATGTGGCGTCGACTGTTAAGTTGCGAGTTAAGTCAAAAAGGGCCGTAGGGCATGTTGTATGGAGTTACGTTGAGTTATGAGGCACGGTCGCGTTGTCACAACACAAGTGTATGCGAGACTAAGCGAGGAGGTACTGCCTCGGTGGTATTGAAGCACGAATCGAGTATGGCACGACCGAGTCGTTACGTCCCAGAGTTTGGCACAAAAGATGAGTATAAGTCAGTACGTCAACAATACAAGCACGAGAAAGGTCTAGAGGCAAGGAAATGGAGTCCTTCGTGTAGCTGCGTCTCTGATTATGGCCGTAAGGCAAAACACGACTTGATAGGTTAACGTTGTCGGAACGAGAAGTGGTCTAGCAACAAAGTATGAGTTAACGTTGACATTGCAAGCACGGGATGGTTCTGATATACAAGTTGCGCTAAGGCGCCGGTCCTAAAACTGATCCTAAGGCAAGAATAGAAAGACAATAGAAAAAGGGTTTATGTTGCACAAAGTAAATGGAACGTGTTGGTTTTGTATGGGTGGGCGAGAGGCTCACTCCACCAGTACAGTGGTACTGACACCCACACAGTGTTTCATGTGCAGGCACAGGTAGAAGCTCGTGGCGCGGAGCTCGCTTGGATGCGTCGAGGCACAGAGTTCCTTGGCGATTCGAAGCGTGCGGCCGCGTGAACTGAAGACTTATACAGGACATAATGTATGGACATCGCCTTCCGAAGCTTCCGTTGGATTCAAGTATTGTATCGAGAGATGAGAGAGAGCAGAGCGACTTGTAAATGAGAGAAAAGTGAGCACGAGAGACATTGTAATTCGGCCTTGCGCCCACAGATGTAATCTTGTATTCAATATCAATAAAAGAGATTCTTTTGGACAACTTGTGTTCATGTGTTCTTCTTTAAATTCCGCTGCAATGTATTCAATGTTTCTGCTTGGGACTTCTGTGCGACGACCCCGTCGCCGCCGCTGTAATCGGCCGTTATGGAATCGCCTTGCACGAGCTCAATCTAGGCTCATGCGGCATCACGCCTTAGCGAGGACGATCGCTCCTACGGGAGCGGGGCGTGACATACTGGGGGTAATTCTCCTATAGTTGACTTTGATACACGAAGCAATGATTCAGAGCATACAACATCTACTAGTTCATCAATAATCCCTCATACAGTCACGACTTACATGGTTGATGGGAATACTGATGAACCTTCTTCTTCCCTGACTCCTCAAGATCAAAGAATTGCTTCTTTGGAACAGCAAATGAAGTCTATGACTGACATAATGAAGTCAATGTATGAACTCATGACAGCTCAGTTGCAAAATCGACAGACTGTATCAGATGCCATACCAGTTGATACTGATATAAGTCCAGTACAAGTTCCTCCAGCAGTACAATCCAATACTCCTGGACCTGCTCAACCAAATCCTAGTCTCTCTGGAGCTGGGGGTAGTGCTTACAATGCTGTTCCTCCTCCCAACTATTCTCTACAAGCCACAACTCCACAATCTTCGGGAGTTGTCTCTGAAGAATTGAAAAATCTCAAAACTCAATTCGAGGCATTCAAACAAAAGGATGGTTTACAAAGGTTAGGCATCAAGCAGCCTTATCTGATAGAATGGAAGCAAGTATCATATCCTCCTAAATACAAGCCTCCTACTATCTCATTCTATGATGGAACCACTTCTCCAAGTCAGTTTATCAATCACTTTGAAGTGATGACTGATCAACTACAACCAAGTGATGCCCTCCTTACTCGGGTATTTATTGGATGTCTCAAGGGAACGGCTTATGAATGGTATAGAAGTCTCCCAGATGGGAGTATTACCTCATTTGCTGGTTTCTATGAAGGGCTTAATGACATGACTATGTCTGCTCTTATTAGAATCAAGCAGAAAAATAATGAATCTACAGAGGAATACATTGAACGGTTTCGAAGAGAAGCTCTGAAGATGCCTCTTGGAACTCCTGATGCTGTCACCATTGACACGTGCAAATCAAACTTGTTGCCAATCATCAGTATGTGGACAGGGTCCACTCAATTTCAAGATTGGCCTTCCTTCATAGTCAGTGCTAAAGCTGCAGAAATCAGTGCTGAAACCTTCAAAGGTTTAGGAGTGCAGATGACTCCTAAAGAAACAGGACAAGGTGCTAACAATAAAAATAATGCTCGCAAAGGAAAAGAAACTCTTGAAGTTAATCTTCAGAGCAAAGATGCATCAAATGTTCAAACTCCTGCCTCTAAAACTCAACAATCAAGAACACCTCGCCCCAGAGAAGAATATTCTTTTGATGATGACGATGTCCTTGGTATCTTTGAATGTCTGCTGAAAGGTAATAAAATACAATTACCAGAGATCAAGAAACCTGATGAAGCTGGTAAGACAGATCATCCTAAATACTGTCCATATCACAGAATGCTGGGTCATACAATTCGTACATGTTATGTATTGAAAGGAAAGATCCAAGAAATGATTAAATCTGGAGCTATCTCTCTTACTCCAAAAGAGAAGACCGTCACCTCCAACGTCGTCTCTATGCAATTTGGAAATTTCCCTCCTCAACTCCTTGAAAGTGGGATTGTTCCTATTCCCAAGGCAACTCTTGACATAGTGAATCTTCCTCCTCCACAGTCTGAAGGATTAGTGCCAATCACTTTGGAAACAGGGGAAATCATGTGGATCCATCCTGATCTAGTGGCAGATTTTGAATCGCCTTCTCCTCAAAAGATTTCTTCTCAAAAATCCAAGAAGGCTGGAAAGATCAAGTCATGTCATATGACTTCTCTTGGGTCTACCTCTGACACAGAGCCAAAAGACAAAGAAGAAGCACTTGTTAGTGCTACTCGAACGGGGAAACCTTACCTAAAGGATTATTCTAAAAATCCTGAAGATCCTACTGATATCCCTTCAGATGCTAAAGATGCTCCTAATGTTCCTCCCGAAGAAGAACCATCTACTGAACCTGTTCCTCCCAAGCCTACGGCTCTGGAGAAAGGCAAACAACAGGCTCGGTTTGATAAGCCAATCAAGAAGTCTTCTCCTCTTGGACTTCAGAAGCCTTACAACTTCGACATTTTGGCTCAGCTTGCTAATACTCCCACTAGAATGTCCCTTTTTGAACTTCTACGTCTTTCCAAAGAGACTCGGAAGACGTTAAGTGAAGCACTTCTACAAGCTGACTCTTGTCTTGCACAATTGAAGAAGCCGGATGCGGAACCTGCCACTTGCTTACATTGTAACAGTGTACTGGAGATTATCCCAAATATCACCTTTACACAAGACGACATGTTACTGGAGGATAAGCGACATGATCGACCTCTCTACTACACTGGTTATATTGATACGATAAAGATAGATCGTATCCTCATTGACCCAGGGTCTGCTATAAGCATAATGCCAAAGAGTTTATTGGATGAACTAAAAATCCCTCTTCACAAGCTCTCCAAGACGGTTACTACTATCTTGGGATTCAATCAAAGCCGAAGTGAGCCTTTGGGAAAGATTCATCTGAAGCTTCAGATAGGTGATTTCAGATCTAAAGTCACTTTCTATGTGATCGAGATCGCGGGATCCTATAATCTTCTTCTGGGGAGGCCCTTTCTTCATGAAAATAATGTGGTGCCCTCTACTCTTCATCAATATTTTAAATACATTGATAGCAATGGAAGAGTACAAAAAGAAGTTGCTGATATAAATCCCTTCCATGGGGTTGAAGCTTATTTCAATGATTCCCGAATGTACAAAGAAGAGTATACAAGGATCATACAAGCTATGGAGAAAGAAGATGCACAAAGTGAGACTTTAATAATCCCTGTTAAATGTCGAACTACTCAGCAACAATCTCTTAAACCCTCTGGAGAAGATTCTTTCATCATTCCAGTGAGTGGACGGATCTCTCCGTTACCTCAGTCATCTACTCAGAATACACTGATCATTCCTGTCAGTGGGCATACTACAGTTCCTGTACCTTCACAAGATACTCTGCTAATTCCAGTTGGAGGGCGGACTACTCTTCCTACTCAAACTTCAAGGGAGCTCACCTCTTCTGAGCCATTTGTTATCGATCTTAATCGAAACAAAGCTTCTTCTTCTTCTCCCCCTTTAGTCATTGACTTGGCTAAAATCTCTAAGGCTCAGCCTTCTCCCAATATAAACATTGCTGCTTTTACATTTAATGAAAAGTCTCCACCTTTGCAGTACGTTGATGTGTGTAATTATGTTCATAGTTATTTACATCTGTTAGATGACTTGAACACAATAACCATAGGAGTTGTACAGACTGTTCATACAGATGTATCTCTAGAACCTGTACAATCTTCATACTTTCTAGTTCCCAGCAGAAAGCCAGGAGACATTCCAATATTCTTCTACAAAGGGCCTCAAAATCCTTCTGATCTTGAAGATGATGACAAAAATGATGATGCTGGAAGATTACAACTACGTCGTTATAGTCAGCAATCTAGAGACATCATCAAAAATATGGGCTATGACTTCAGGACTGGCCTTAATAATGGAAAAGGAAGAAAAATGCCTGTCCGGATTCCTCCTTTGAAATATGGAAGGACGAAATACGGATTGGGTTATACTGCTCCTACTCCTTTCATCAACATTATCCATGAAGATCTTGAGTCTGACGAAGATAAGAGATCTGATTCTTCTAGTACCACTTCTTGGGATTCCGATACGAGTATCGGTGACTTCTATTGCAACCTTCTGTCTGCTAACATGGTTTCCATTGACCATTCTGAAGAAAGTGATGAAGACGAAGAAGAGTTTGAAATCTCACCTGAATCAGAACAGTGGGCCCAAAGATTAGATAATCAATGGGAGTTTCGTTTCGAGCAAAAAGAACCTCCGACTGAAGATAAACTTGTTCAAATAGATGTTGGCGAAGAGGGATCTCCCAAACCAATATTCATCAGTGAAAGTCTTTCAGAAACTGATAAGAAAGACATGATCAAACTCATTCGTGATTATATCGATGTCTTTGCTTGGAGTTATGAAGATATGCCAGGGCTTGATCCTCAAATTGCAACTCACAAGCTCAATATCTTGCCGAATGCTAAACCAGTCAAACAACAACAGCGACGATTTCGTCCAGACATCATGGATGCAATTGAAGCTGAAGTCAATAAACTCATTACCTCTGGGTTTATTAGAAAGGAACAACATCCCGATTGGGTGGCTAATATTGTTCCTGTTCTTAAAAAGACTGGCAAGATCAGAGTATGCATAGACTTTCGCGATCTCAATGCGGCGTGTCCTAAAGACAAATTCCCTCTACCAATCACTGATGTCATGGTTGATAATACTTGTGGATTTGAACGAATGTCATTCATGGACGGGTATTCTGGGTACAATCAGATCAAAATGTTCCCAGAAGACGAGAAGAACACTTCTTTCAGAACGCCGATTGGTACATACTGTTATACAGTTATGCCATTCGGTCTCAAGAATGTAGGAGCAACTTATCAACGAGCTATGAGCACTATATTCCGTGAACATTTGCAGAAAATAGTCGAATGCTATGTTGATGATATTGCAGTCAAAAGTCGACAAAAGGAGGATCATATCCAAGATTTGAAGACTATATTTAATCTAATGCGTAAGCATCAATTAAAGATGAACCCTACTAAGTCCTTCTTAGGCGTCTCTAGTGGTAAATTTCTCGGCTTCGTCATTACCTCTAAAGGTATACACGTGGATCCCGAGAAGATCAAAGCCATCCAAGAGATGCGTCCTCCACGCACCTTAAAAGAGCTACGAGGATTTCAAGGAAGAATCGCTTATATCAGGAGATTTATCTCTAATTTATCAGGACGTTGCAGACCATTCAACAAACTTATGAAGAAAGGTGTCTCTTTTGTCTGGAATGATGAATGTCAGAAAGCATTCGATGATATAAAACAATATCTAATGAGCCCTCCAGTATTGGTACCTCCCGTCTCAGGAATACCGTTCCTCCTCTATACTCGAGCAATGAGTCATTCATTGGGTGCATTACTCGCTCAAAAGAATCAAAATGGCCATGAACAAGCCATTTATTATCTCAGCCGCACTATGACCGGAGCTGAACCTCGATATTCACCGGTTGAAAAAGAATGTCTAGCCTTGATGTTTGCTGTCTAAAAGACACGTCATTATATCATTGGCCAGACTATTCATGTCATCTCCAGGATCAATCCTATACGGATCATGATGAAGAAACCCAGTGTTTTGAATTCTCGATTGGCTAACTGGGGAATCCTACTTGCTCAGTATGATATGCACTATATTCCTCAGAAATCAGTCAAAGGACAAGCTTTAGCTGATTTTCTGGCTGCTCACTCAATTCCAGAAAATTCCAAACTGTATGATGAAATCCCAGATGAAGTCCTAGATTCAAATCAAATTGCTGAAGAAGATCCTACTTGGCGTCTATTCTTTGATGGAGCATCAAGAATTGGTCCTAATGGCGATATTGTTGCTGGAGTTGGAATTGTTCTTGTATCGCCAGAAGGTCTTGCCATCCAAAGAGCTTATTCTCTCGATCAGCCGTGTTCAAACAATGTAGCTGAGTACAACGCATTGCTTATTGGTCTTCAACTCGCTAAACATCTGAATATTCAACATTTGGAGGCGTATGGAGACTCTAAACTTATTGTCAATCAGATCAGGGGTACTTATGAAGTTCGCCATCAAGATCTGGTTCCTTATCATAGAGTGGCCATATCTATGGCCTCATCATTTAAGGAATTCTTCATTGAACATGTTAGGCGAGCATGTAACACAGAAGCTGATGCCCTTGCTAATCTTGCAGCGGTGCTGGCTATCCCAATCAGACGGCAACAAATGATTGTTGTTCGTAGTCGAGAATTATTTCATCTTGAAAATAACCTGACTCTAGGACTTCCAGTTGACATTGAAGAATCAACATCTCATGACGTCAACACAACAAGAGGATTTGGATTTAGTCGTAAATCGATATCATCTTCATCCGATTCCAGCATGGAATTCATCTTCAGTAACTCGACTAAGAATCAGAATACGGATAAAGATTGGAGACTTCCTTTCTTAGATCTTGTATTGTATGATATTCTTCCGGATGATCCGAGTGAGGCAACATCTATCAGACGACGATCACTCAGATTCTATTACAATCATATAACAAAGACCTTATATCGTCTAGCTTATGATGGTTTACTCCTTCGGTGCATTGCCGGTGATGAAGCCCAACAAGTTATTCGTGAAGCACATGATGGAATTTGTGGAGCGCATCAACCTGGGCCAAAACTTCAAGACCGTATTCGACGGATGGGTTATTATTGGCCAACTATGGTATCAGATGCCATTGAATATGCAAGGAAATACAAAGCTTGCCAAATCCATGTGGATTTTATACATCAACCTTCGGAATTTCTACATCCGACGGCAGCATCATGGCCCTTCGAAGCTTGGGGCATGGACATTGTCGGCCCGATCAATCCACCGTCATCTAAAGGTCATCGGTTCATTCTCGCAATAATCGATTACTTCTCCAAATGGGCCGAAGCTATTCCTTTATCTGAAGTTAAGACATCTAATGTCATCAGCTTTATTAAGCACCACGTCATTTATAGATTTGGTGTTCCTCGACGCATTGTTCATGATAACGGACCACAGTTCGTCAGCCAGAAATTTACTCGATTCTGTGACGATCACCGGATCAATAATGTTGCTTCTACCGCATATAATCCAGCAGCTAACGGATTGACAGAAGCTTTCAACAAGACTATCATCAAACTCCTAAAGAAGTTTGTCTCCACTAACAAACGTAATTGGAGTGACAAGCTCGGGGAATGCTTGTGGGCTTATCGCACTACAGTCCGTAATGCTACTAAGTGTACACCTTTCTCTCTGGTGTACGGATCTGAGGCTGTTCTCCTATTAGAGATTCAAATTCCTTCTTTAAGGATAGCAATCGCTAATGAACTCACTGCTGAAAATAATGATCGTCTTCGACTTCAAGAATTGGAGGCTCTGGATGAAAAACGGTTATCTGCTCAACAGAATATTGAATTCTGTCAAGCTAGAATTTCAAGGGCTTTTAACAAGAAAGTCAGAATTCGAACATTTCAGAAAGGAGAACTTGTGCTTACTGTCAGACGCCCGATGACTATGACACACATGAGTAAGGGCAAGTTTGATGCAAAATGGGAAGGTCCATTCATTGTCAATAAGATCTTTTCTAATGGGGCTTATCAACTCACTACTCTAGATGGTAAAGCCACTATGATGCCCATCAACGACAAATTCTTGAAGAAGTACTACGTTTAATATTTCTATCAAGATTGTCCTCCCATCATTCTCCAGCTGTTTCATTGTTCTTTCCGAAGAATCATTCTGATATCTATTATCCCCAGTGGAGATAGGTATTCTACTTTGTATCGTTTTCTCAACAAATTTGATATCCAGAAAATCATGTCCACATTACCTCTGAATTTTCTATCTCAATATCATATTTATGAAAGTGATATTTAGTCTTTCTGATTTCTGAGTCAAAAGATCAATGAATAAAGGCAAAAATATAAAGTGGGAAGGATATATCGTAAACAAAGTTTCCTTAAACGGAGTTTATTTGAGATAAATTCTTCAAGAAAAAGAGTACATCATCATGGAAGATCACTGTAATCCCTTTCATATTTGGGACGAGGACCACATACATAATCAGCAAAAGAATTGAGTACATCTTTTCCTGACCGCACCAAGAATTGACAGGCAGCCAGCCTCATTGCTTCTTCTTCTTCGGTTTCTCCTGGTTCGACCAGGAAGTCTAGGATATCTTTTGGCGGCTTGGGAGTAGACGAGCTTTCGCCCATTTCCTTCTTCTGCGGAGGTGGATGTTCTTTAACACCTTCAGTAGCTTCAAGGGCGACTTCAGCCTTCTTTATGTTCTCTTCAAAAGATATTGTGGATAAAATACGATCCTTCTATTCAAATATATGCTCTATTTATAGGCATATGGTTACAAGGATTGAAGGGACATATTCTTTCCCGATATTCAGTTCATCCATTCATTTCTCACATTCATCCGACGTTTCACATGTTCATTAATACTTGACGGTTCGTCCGTTCATTTATTACATTCACTCGACAGTTCATCTGTTCATCGTTTCGTAACGGTTCATCCGTTCATAATCTTCTATCAGTTCATTAAGTGGGGATTCGTTATTTATCATGTTTTCATAACCTCTGAATCAATTCCGAATCTGCTTACTCATTTGTCATGTTTTGACCTCTACATAGAAATCAATCTATTTTCTTTCGAGTTCCTATATATTATCATGTCCATAATACCTCTGATAATATCATATACTCTAAAAACAGAAAAGATGATTTTATTATCTATCATGTCCACAATTCATCCACAAATACAAATCATTGAAGCATAGAAGAAGTGTCATTTCCATTCCCATTTCACCACAAAAAGTCTATTACATTTTCTTAGACTTTCCTACAAATCATAATGGAAATCTATTACAAATCTTGGATTTTCATTCTATGTACAACTGAGATCTATTTCTTCTTGGATCTTCTCTGGCAATCTCGTTGTTTGTGGCAATTCCTGGATGTCCAGCAGGAATCAAACTCTGGTCTTATCTCTCAGACGAGAGGAGAACCACAGAGTAGGGCAACACGAAAACGTGTTGCTGCCAATACAACTGGTGGATGGGGGTAACCTCTCAAGGAAGACAGGAATGTATCCAAACCTTGGGATACAATTCCTGGTTCTGCCTTGAAAGGAACTCTACTACCCGATTTCTCGGTAGTAGAGTTAACTCCACCATCCAACTCTTGTGTATAAAGGCTCTTCCTACCATCTAAGGAAGACCCTTCTATCTCACGAAGAGTTCTGAGTTGTCTGATTTACGCGTCAAAAGCGTATGAGCTCCCTGATGTGGGTGTCAGAAGAACATTGTCCACAGCATCCACATCACCAATGCCAGTTCTGAAGAAGGTTTTCAGCCAAAATTCTGCAAGAAACAGTAAAGAAAAATCAGTCAACAGAAACTGGCCAAGCAAAGACAGATGTATTCTGTTCATTTTAGGAAGATGAATTTGTCCTTAGCAAACAAAAAATTCGATGCGTGTATATTGAACTTACCACTGAGTTTGCTGCTAAGGATTGACAGATCCATGTCTGGTAGCGTGCACAGAGATTTGACATCAGACAACATGGCTTTCCTATTTTCTTCTCATAGAAAATTCATTCTCAGAAGAGAGGAAGAAGAATGGGAAGATGAGTTTGCGTGGAGTTCATCCATCTATTTAAAGGGTCAAGTGCAGGTCTATTCTTGGAAAAGATCCGCATAAATAGCGCTCGTAAATTGTGGAATGAGTGTCATGTGTACTTCGGAAGACCGTGCAACATTGGAAACAGTCAAAGAGTGCTAATTAATATTCTTCAATAAAAGGCACGCAGATCAAACACAAAAGTTGTACTTCATTCTTTAAACAGGCACTGATGGCCTTACAAAAAGATAAAAAAGTGCAACAAAAGCGTAGAAAGTTACGCCCTATTTTCTAGAGCGGCTAAGTTTGATGCCTAACTCCTCTACGCTCTTAACTCCCAGGCGATGCAATAGAATCTCGAGCATTTTACGCTTCTCCATAAGGCTCCGCCCATCAGAAGAAGACGAGCCATCCAATCCAAAGTAGCTCAAGAGATTCTTGGCTAACTGCGTGGAGTCGTCCTTGAGCTCGATGACGACAGGTTCGGGTTCTTTGCCCCCAAAAGTGGGGTCACCATGGGAACAAAAGCCCAACTTGCGTGCTTTCTCTTCGGCTGCTTCCTTTGGGGTCATATTTTCGAGAGATGAATGTCAAAGCTGAGAATCTCTTCCTGTTTATATAACAGATCTCGTCGACAGTTCATATTCCACCATAAATTGGACGCAATCAGTCTCGAAGAACGAAGAGTCATTATGACATTTAATAAGTTCATTTGGATGTTTTCAAAGAACTTCGAAGTCTTTTCGACTTCCGAAAAATTTTGGAGCCATCTCAGCGTGACTTTAACTCATTTTCATCATCTTTATTTTCAAATTATTTCGAAAATATTTTATCATTTTTTCGAAAACTTTGAAGGGGGTTTTGTAGGCCTCAAAAATGAAGTCACGCTGAGTTGATCAGAACAAGTCACGCAGAGTGATCTGAGAAGCAGCACAAAAGATACGCTAAGTTCTGCCTGTCCATCTCCTTTAGAAATCACGCAGAGACAGCTCAGCCATACGTCAGAATCATAATAACTGACAACACAGCAGTCGAGAAACGTCTCCTCGTATGCCACGTATGCACAGAACTCGAGAGATCATCGCCGTCTTTTGCGTGATTTTCGAAATCTTCCTTAGCAAGACTCACTCTTCACCAAGTTGGCGTGACTTTGGGTCTTATCTTCATTTAATGCGGCTGACAATATAATCAATGTCAGAGATTTTGTGTCAGACGAAGCGTGCCAAATCAAGACAGCTGGCGGTTTGCGTGGATTCTGAACCTTCTCCTTCCTCAAGTTTGCGTGGATTTTTGAGTTATTCTTCTCAAAGCCTGCGTGAATTCTGAAGTATTCTTCTTCAAAGCTTGCGTGGATTTCGCCTTCAACGAGTCTGCGTCAACGAAACTGCATAGATTTTTGCCTTCAGCAAGACAGCGTGGATTTCATTTCAACTGGAGTACGTGGCAGCCATGCCACCGATTTCTCTCTCGCGTGCCCAGTAACTTGCACACGACCCATGCACTAATGCCATGTGTCCAATAGTTACAGGCCACGTCCAGTAACTACTCACTAACCCTGCGTGTATTTAGAGTCTGCGTGACTTTTCAAATGCACCAGTGGTGAGGTAGTTATCTTTTCAGTTACTGTTTTGACTCTATAAATAGAGTTCTTTTTTTTCTCATTTATTGTACAGATACATTGATATCTACTGTCAAAATTTTGAGAGCTTTTCTTCTTCGCATAGTCCAAGGGATAAAACGATCGTCTTCTAGATCGAATTCCTACAGTTGTAATTTTCCCAGAAACACAACAAATAAAGAGAATTTCTTTATGGAAAACACTCGACTCAGCTCGTCGTGGCGAATCGAATGGTAGTGGTGGATGGGGGTGATCGTCGATGGGGAGGTTGCGCTGGGGTCCGCCGGAGTTAGGGTTAGGATTTAGGCTCGTCGGGGAAGAAAGGGGGTCCGTGGGGGGGGTCGACGGTGAGCTAGGGTTAGGGTTTAGGACGCGGGGGGGGGGGGGGGGTTCTATTTATAGGGTTACGAGGTCGGTTGTTGTCGTGGCTGGCCGAAAATGGCGAAAAAGATCGGGGTCGGTCGTCGGTCAGCCCGGGTCGTCGGGGGTGGGTGAGCGAGAGGAGAGAGAGTGATCGGAGGGGGGGGTTCTGGCAAATTGCAGCAAGGCCCCTGGAGTTTGGGGCCTTGTACAAAACCCTAAACCTAATCGGTTTGCAAATAATAATTTGCAAACTGATATCAAAATAATTTAATTAATTATAAACTACTATTAAAACAAATTAATTTATTACAAAGTGATATCAAAATATTTCAATTAATTGCAAATTGATATATTTGATTTAAAAACTATTTAAAAGTTATTTAAAAATTCTAAAAAAATTCTAAAAATCATAATAAATTATTTTAAAGCTAAATAGGTCATTAGCAACTAATTAACACTAATTAAATTAAATTTCGAAAAACAGGGGCTGACAAGTCTTCGCACCTTAAAAAATTTCGTCCTCGAAATTCACAAGGATTGAAGACCCTACAATTTTCTAACATAGCAAGCAATACAACAAATGACTAAGGCTATGATCGAAACTAACCTCTAAGGTATCAAGCGGGAATGGGTGGTTCCCTCGTAGCGGTTGGGTCAAACAAGTAAGGATATATCTCTCTCATGTCCGACTCCCTCTCCCAAGTAGATTCACCTGGGGAGTGACGGCTCCAAGCTACTCGTACTAAGGGTATAACCTTGTTCCTCAGCCTCTTCTCCCTCCTGTCTAATATCTCCACTGGCTGCTCAAAAACTGCAAGGAACGGTCCGATCTCTAACTCTGAATGATCTAGCACATGACTGGGGTCCGGAACATATCTCCTCAGCTGAGATACGTGAAAGACATCGTGAACTCCTGCTAGGTTGGGTGGAAGTGCAACCCTGTAAGCTACCTCTCCGATCCTGCCAAGTATCTCGAACGGCCCAATGTATCTGGGGCTCAACTTGCCTCCTCTTCCGAACCGGATCGTCCCTTTAGTAGGTGATATCTTTACTAGCACCATATCACCGTCAGCGAACTCCATCGGTCTGCGACTAGCATCGGCCCAGTGTTTCTGCATGTCCTGAGCTACTCTGAGCCTGTCTCTGATCATCCTGACCTTCTTTGCTGCATCCGTGATCATCTCTGGCCCAAGCATAACTCTGTCCCCAACATCATCCCAAAAGAGCGGTGTACGGCATCGTCATCCATATAGTGCCTCGAAAGGAGACATACCGATGCTGGCTTGGTAGCTGTTGTTGTATAAAAATACTACCAAGTACAGATGGCTCTCCCATGATCCGCCAAAGTCCAGCACACAAGTCCTCAGCATGTCCTCCAACGTCTGTATCGTCCTCTCGGACTGCCCATCTGTCTGCGGGTGGTACACCGTACTGAACTTGAGCCGACTGTATAACTCCTCCTACAAGCTCCTCCAGTAGTAGGACGTGAATTTGCTGTCTCTGTCCGATACGATGCTCACTGGTACTCCGTGCAAGCGCACTATCTGCTGCATGTATAGCTCTGCCAACTTCTCGGTGGAAAGCCCCACCTTGAAGGGTATGAAGTGCGCACACTTCGTCAGCCTGTCCACGATGACCCAAATGGCATCCTTCCCTCCTTGGAAATGAGAAAGCCCTGAGACGAAGTCCATCGTAATGTGTTTCCACTTCCACTCGGGAATGGGTAACGGCTGTAACAGACCAGCTGGCCTCTGGCGCTCCGCCTTGACTTGCTGGCAAACTAGGCATCTCAAAATGAAACGTGATACATCTCTCTTCATCCCGTGCCCCCAAAGATGTTCCCGTAAGTCACGGTACATCTTGTTAGCACCAGGGTGAATAGAATATCTCGATCGGTGCGCCTCCTGCAAGACTGCCTCTACCAGCTCTCCCTTCGACACGCACAATCGGCTGCCATGCCTCAAGGATCCATCCTCTGCTACGGTGAAGTCATCCAGCAATCCAGCTAAAGCCTGGGCTCGAAGTCTGCGAAGGCTCTCATCTGTAGACTGTGCCTTCCTGATCTGCTCTATCAAACCTGACTGAATGTCAAGCGCCATCTAGGGGTGAGCATCGGTTCGGTTCGGTTCAAACCGAACCGAATATGTGAAACCCGAAATAACCGTAAATCGTATTTCTCAAAACCGAAAACCGAACCGTTTTTATAAAAACCGAACAAAACTGAACCAAATTAATTCGGTTCGGTTTTCGGTCGGTTCGGTTTCATGGACCAATGTGCATGGCCTTCACGTTTTTAGCAAAATGAGCCTATTTAAATAATTTTTTTAAAAATATATGACATTATTGTATTTATGAATTGTTATATTACATAGCGTGAAAGATATTAGTATATATAGATAAAGGTAGATAGAGAGAGTGCTCAAAGAAGCACCGACATAGAATAGGAGAAGAGAGTGCGCTCAGTTAGGAATTAATAAACATTAGTATATGTATATTGTGGGTAGTTTGATAAATTACTAAATCGAAATCGGTTTTCGGTTCGGTTTGGTTTTTCGAATGAAGAACCGAAAATCGAACCGTTATTTCAAATTTTCAAAATTTTAAACCGTAAACCGAACCGATAACCGAAAAACCGAACCGTTTGTAATATTTCGGTTCGGTTCAGTTTTTGGTTTTCAACCGTTATATGCTCACCCCTAGCGCCATCATCTGTATCACTGATCCTGGCCGAACTATCTCGATACCGAGCTTCTCCAGATCTTTCCGCAAATGCCGATCTATCATCAGATACCATGCCATCGGATGCCTGCTCAGTGCATCTGCCACCACATTTGCCTTCCCGGGGTGATACTGTAAATCGATGTCGAAGTCCTTCATCAACTCCAACCATCGTCTTTGTCTCATGTTCAGCTCTTTTTGCGTGAACATATACTTCAAGCTCTTATGGTCAGTAAAGATTTCCACACGCTCTTCGTATAAGTAATGTTTCCATAACTTGAGTGCAAAGATCACCGCAGCTAACTCTAGGTCATGGGTAGGATAGTTTCGCTCATGAGTTCGTAATTGCCTAGATGCATAAGCAATCACTTTCCCATGCTGCTGTAGGACACATCCTAGCCCCTTTCCCGAAGCATCGTTGTATATGGTGAAACCTCCAGATCCCGAAGGTAATGTCAGAACTGGAGCGGTCATCAGCCTCCTCTTCAGCTCCTCAAATGCTGCCTGGCAGTCCTCTGACCAGATGTACTCTGTGTCCTTCCGCGTCAGCTTCGTCATGGGTTCAGCTATCCTAGCAAAGTCCTGGACGAACTTTCTATAATAGCCGGCTAAACCCAGAAAGCTCCTGATCTCTGAAACTGACATCGGAGCCTTCCACGTCTCAACTGCAGCAATCTTACTGGAATCTACCGAGATTCCCTCTCCAGTAACTACATGGCCGAGAAACTCCACTCGGTCTAAAAAGAACTCGCACTTCGAAAATTTGGCAAACAACCTCTCCTATCGCAGAATCCCCAAAACTGTCCGCAAGTGCTCTGCATGCTCCTCCGGCGACTTCGAGTATATCAGGATGTCGTCGATGAATACTACAACGAACTTATCCAGATACTGGTGAAATATCTTATTCATCAAATTCATAAAGACAGCTGACGTATTTGTGAGACCAAATGGCATCACCAGAAACTCGTACTGCCCGTACTTCGTGTTGAACGTCGTCTTCTGGATGTCTGCTGCCCTGACCTTCACCTGGTGGTACCCGGATCTCAAGTCTATCCTGGAAAATACTTTCGCCCCACTCAACTGGTCGAACAAATCATCTATCCTGGGCAGAGGATATTTGTTCTTAATGGTGATGGCATTCAAAGCCCGGTAGTCAATACACAACCGAACCGTACCATCCTTCTTAGGCACAAAGAGCACTGGCGCTCCCTATGGAGAAGCACTAGATCGAATGAAACCCTTTTTCAATAGGTCATCAATCTGCTCTTTCATCTCTACGGTCTCCTTGGGGTTCACTCTATAGCAAGCCCGGGATACTGGTGATGAACCCGGTACTAAATCTATAGTAAACTCCACATCTCTGTCAGGCGGAAGTCCTGGAAGATTCTCTGGGAATACATCCATAAACTCCCTAATGATAGGGTGTAGCGGTGCTAACTCCCCAACTGTCGCACAACAGTTCGGCTCTAGGCTGATCTCCGGCCCTGCCCTCCTGACACTGAATGGTGCTGTGCCTGGGGGACTGAACAGAATACTACCCTCATGACAGTCTATAGCTGCATGGGCATAGCTAAGCCAGTCCATCTCCAATACGATATCATAACCGGGGAGTGGCATCACAAAGAAACGTCCCATGAACTCTCTCCCGGCTATAGTAATAGAGCATCTATAGATGGCTCTAATGGGCACTGGTCCTCCTCTCGTCATTACTCTACTCATCTCCTCGGTAGATGTAGCTACTAGATGGTGTTTATGCATAAACTCTAATGACAGGAAGCTATGAGATGCACCAGAATCAAACAAACATAGACCTAGAAAAGTATGCAAATAAACATGACCTGTGATGATGCCAGCCAAATAATCTGGCTCCGAAACCTGCTCCGGCTCCGGCTCAAGAGCTAGACTATAAGTCTTCCCCTGGGGTCCCTTCTGCTACTGCAGATGTTGTCCAAACCTCTGCTGCTGAGTCGGGAGTGGTCCTCTAGGTCCCTTGGCTGCTGGGCAGTCCCGGTACTGATGGGTGACAGACCCACAAAATAGGTACTGCCCCAACCTCTTCCTGCAGATGGCGAAGTCATGCCCTGGCCTTCTACAGAAAGAACACATAGCCCCCTTCTGCTGCTGCCGGGGTCCCGGGGCTCTAACTGGCGGGGTCGGGTGATGTGGTGTAGGGGGATGGTAAGTCTCCTGGTGCGGCGTCGGTGCTCTCTGCTGGAAAGCCTGACGCTTGGACGGTCCCTCAAGGTGTACAGAAGCCGACCTCTTGCAAGACTGAAGACGCTCCTCTATGCTCCGGGCCAACTCTAGGCTCTGGTAGTAGTCAGTCGTACCGTTCGCCACTATAAGAATGCCAATGTCTGGAACTAGACCATGGCAAAACCTACGCGTCATCTCCTCAGGGTCTGTAACTAGACTAGGAGCGAAACGGCTCAGGCGACTGAACTCTGCCGCATACTCGTCAATAGAACGGTTCCCCTGCTGGATGTTCTGGAATCGTAGCCCCATGGCTACCCTAGCGGTGGTCGAGAAGAATTTTTCTTGAACTGGGTCTTGAACTGATCCCAAGTGGCCCTCCCTCTCGCAAATAGCGGCTCATTCCGGAACCAAACTCCTGCCAAGTCTGTCAGCAGAAACCCCGCTGCCTCGACCTGGAGGTCATTCGGCAACCTAGCTCCAAGGAGCTTCCTCTCTACCGAGTCTAGCCAGTCATCTGCTACAACTATGCCCTCAGTCCCTGAGAACTCCTTGGGGTTCAGACCCATGAAGTCCTTGATCGTCCCCGCTCTCTGTCGTGGCTCTACAGGTGGTGGGACCACGGTACGTTCCTCAGAATGCTCCATGCTCTGGCAGAGTAGGGTGGTCTGCTCCTGATGGGTCGTTAGGAACCCCTGGATCAGAGTGAGCAGTTGGTTTCCGTCAAGTGTGACGGAAACCTGGGTAGGTATAGTGATAGGTGGTGGTGGAAGTATCGGGTCCTGCTGGGACTGTGATGTGGAAGGTGGTGGAGGCATCTGGGTTTGTAGATTTGTGGAGTGGAGGAATATGGTAGGTGGAAGTGGAGGTGCATCGGTCAACTGGTCAGCTGACTGGATAGGGAGTGTGCCATTCTCAGGTGCGACATACTGGGATGAACGAGTGAGCACCATCTAAAAATAAAAAGGACTTATAAGGACTCTTTTAAAGTAAACAATCATAAACAAGAAAATCTAATTTATAATAGCAAGCATGTGACGTATTTCCTATGTTGCAATCCTAGTATTCCTCTAGGTGTTCTAAGTGTCATTCCTAATGTTGTCTAATTACCTTAAGTTCCTAATTGCAGGTATGCTTGGTACAATAACGTAACCAAACAATTTAGTCTCGACCTGCATGGGCCACCACTAAAAACATGTCACGACCCGCTACCCCAAATTGTTGGACCGGGCCGAGTCATGTCCAGCCTGCGCTTGAGATAAAGCGCAGTAAGCTGTTCTAGAGATAACAAAATAAGACTAAATGTGCTAATAGTTCTATAAGTGAAGAAGAGTCATAAATGCTCCAAACACAAAAGTCATCTCATATAATAATAAGTCCAAGTACAAGTCTGAAATGTAAAATTGGATACAGGTCCAGTTACAAAATACATAGTCTAATACATGACTACTCTCAAAAGTCTAAAGCAAATAGACAACTAGACGAGGTTCCCCGCAGGTACATCATCGTAAGGCAAAGCCTGGTCCTCGGCAGTAACTCCATAATACGAATC
>JANAVB010045020.1:5487331-5691297 GCA_029216955.1 Iris pallida
CCATGATATAGTGTGGAGACCTCCCTTCCAAACAAAGTTAGCACATAGCCTCTCCACCTGGTTGATCGTGTGCATTGGGAGAATTAAGGCCTGCAACCAATACGACGTGATAGCCCAGATGACCGAGCGTACCAGCTCTAGTCTTCCTCCGAACGAGAGTATTTGTGCTTGCCATCCCTCCAAACGTTTTTGAACGTATTGGATCAGCTCCTTACAATCACTCGCCTTTGCTTGGTTAATCGACAAAGGCATGCCGAGATATTTAACTGGTAGATGTCCTTGTTCGATTTGCAGCGACTCCACCCAACGGGATTTATCAGGACAGTCTCTGCTAAAGTAAGCACGACTCTTATCTCTATTGAGAGTCAGCCCTGTAAGTATTCCGAACTCTTCATGTACGGTATTGAGATTGTCAACGGAGGTAGTAGATGGCTCTATAAAAACCAGTAGATCGTCCGCGTAGATGAGATGCGAGACACACGGCTGAATGCGGCGGAAGAGAGGGGTGATCTGCTTCCGATGAACGGCCAAATCCATGAGGCATGTTAGTATTCCATCACAATGGTGAAAAGATATGGGGATAGAGGGTCCCCCTGCCTCAGTCCTCGATTGCTTTTGAAGAAACCGTGTGGCTGCCCATTAATAAGAATAGAGAAAGACGGGGTAGTAATGCATTCTCTAATCCGGGTAACCCACCACTGATCAAATCCCATGCTGAGTAGCATCTCACAGACAAAATCTCTGTTTACTGAGTCGTATGCCTTCCTTAGATCAAGTTTGATACATCCCTTGCGGCCGCCAGCTTTGTTAAAGTCTCGAACCAATTCGTGAGCAAGTAAACAGTTCTCCGCAATCGAACGACCTTTAATGAACGCCGTTTAGTTGGGAGATATGAGTTCCTGCAAAATAGCCTGCATTCGGGTACACATGAGATGAGTAATAATCTTATATATGAAATTACAACAAGCGATCGGCCTGAAATCTCCCAATGCTGCAGCTCCTTCCTTCTTTGGTATGAGCGTCAAAAATGTATGATTGATCTCCTTGAGTAAACGCCATGATTGGAAGAATTCTTGAACTGCTAATAGTACCTAGTGTTTAAGATACTCCCAGTGTTTCTTGTAGAAGGCGGCATTGAAGCCATCCGGCCCGGGCGCTCTATTTGGATCTGCCGCTTTCACAAAATCTTCGATCTCCTCCATTGTAATTTCCTTGCTCAGTGTTTGGTTACCCGCCTCTGTAACTATTCTTTTGCAAACCAGGCCTGGGAAAGTTGTCGTGTATCCTTCTTGGTTGTATAGGGCTGTGTAATACGCAATCGCCTCCTCTTTGATCCTATTAGTGTCTGTGCTCGGATTTCCCTCAACGTTAATGAGGCCTTGGATGGAGTTCCTGTGTTGACGCGCTTTAATGGTGGCGTAGAAAAATTTAGAGCAGCGATCCCCATCTTTGAGCCATCCGCATTTAGCTCGCTGTTGCAGTTGAATCTCCTCTAGGACGCGGAGTTTCCTCACTTCGTTTTGCAGAGTAGTCTCCTTCTCCGCTAGGACCCTGTCCATAGGTGATTGTTGTAGTAAATCTTGGATTATCTGTAATTCCCGCTCTTTGACAGAGAGATCGGGGGTTGGCCTGTGTTTGTTCCATGCCTTCAATTCCATCTTGATTAGTTTCAGCCGTTGCACGAGAGTAAACTGTGCATTACCTTTCAGATTTTTATCGCATCCTCTATCCACCGCCTCCTTGTATCCTTCAATTTCCGGCCAGGCATTGCAATAACGAAAAGGCCGTCTTCGAGTGATAGCCTCCTCCGTCATTCTGATTAAGATAGGGGTATGGTCACTCGTGCCTCGATGAAGCCCCTCTGCTATTCCATTGGGGAAGATCTCAAGCCACCTATGATTGCACAAAGCCCTGTCGAGTTGGCAGACTACACGCTTAGTAGTAGAGCAGTTATTCCATGACCATATTTGTCCTGTCTTCGATAGGCACGTGAGGCCGGACCTAAGGAGACAATTCTGGAAATCTGCAAGAATCGGGTCCGGGACTCTACGGCCTCCTATCTTCTCCGAGGCGGAAAGCATCGCGTTGAAGTCCCCGCATAGGATGAGAGGTCTCTGATTTCCTACTTCCATTGCAACTCTGATGATGGTCTCCCATAGATCGAGCCGTTTTCTTCTATCATTATGGCCATATACTGCACAAACCACCACTTGGAAGCCTCCTTTGTTAGTGAAGTCAATAGCTATAAGTTGTTCAGTACGAAGTCTAACCTGACCATCCCAATTACGAGTGTCCCATAGCATCCAAATTCTTGCCATGCTTCCCAGCTCCAGATCATGCGACGAAGACCAATGATTCGGAGTTCGTCTGGTTAATAACTCAGCAGATTTAACTTTACTCTCAAGGATATTCACAATCGTACTTCTGTGTTTACGAGCTAAATTCATAGTCTCCCTCCATCTCACGCTGGAGTTGACTCCTCGTACATTCCATGTGAGTATTGTCATTTATCACGAGTAGGGTTGTCCTCAGCAGTACCCTGACTCGTCCCTGGACGGTGGGAAGAGTTCTCAATATACAAGTTGGAGTTGGTCTGCTTATGCTTACCTGACCCTGCCCCATGTCCATCCCCTCTCATTAGTAACTTCCATTGAGGGTTGTCTCGAGTAATCGGTATTCCCCTATTCAGTTGGGCTTCTACTCGCCGCTCGCCCACATCGATGCCTGTCTGATTGTTTTGGGTGCCTGCATATTGTTGGGTCCTCTTTGCTGCTTTAGCGAGGGATCTAAGACACTATGCTTCCTCTCCGTCCCTCTCAGTTGTGGGCGCCTCCTTGTCTTCAGATGGTCCCCTGAGATCACTATCTTGACCGTAGATGATCATGGCCTGGGAGTTATTGGTGTTATCCTCCACATTTGCATCTCGTCCTGATCTTTTTCCGAGTATCGATCCGCTTTGTATGGGCGCCTCTTGTCTGATAGTCCCAAAGCTGATATCCATTTCCTCCTCTACTGTCTTGGACATTAGGGCTGTCGAGTCTATCATCTCCTCTTCGTTTTTATCTTATGCCGAGATTCCTTTATGTGTTTCATGCTCTGTCCCTCCTTCAGGCGTGGGTGGCTCCCTCTCCTCTGATTGCACGTTAGCCTCTTTACAATGTTCAAGGGAATGTCCGAAACAGAAGCACTTACCACATGACGGTGGGACCCATTCATATTCGATATCTTGTTCCATCCTCTGTCCACTTGGGAGAATCATATCGATTTTGTGCGGGAGTGGTTCTTTGGCCGTGATTTCAACAAAAATCCTCGCGTATGCCAGCCTTTGCCTCCTTGCAGTCGGGATATCCGTGCGTATTGGGTTGCCCACCAGGCTAGCCATTTTCATGATTGAAGGTATACTCCAAAGTTGTGGGGATAACCAGGGGAATCTAATCCAGATGGGAACTGCTGTGAGGCGGTCTTTCTCGAAGTTCGATGCAGGGTGCCAACGTTTAAGAACAATTAGGCGGCCATCGAACGTCCATGGGCCTCCTTCAATCACCCGTTCCAAATCTTCTTGTAGCGAGAATTTAACAAAGTAGAAGCTGTTTTCCCTAGAGAAAATTTCCATGGTGCCCTTGGGGCGCCATACCCTGTGCGCAAAGGCTCTGATCTGACCAAAAAATGGCCTATTCCCCATTACATATAGGACTAGAGTATTTTTCCAGTACTCCATTGTTTCTTCTAGATCATCTCCAGTAATTTTGACCACCCGCTTCCCGTCGATTACCCGGGGTTCCACGTATTGCAGGGCTGTTTCTTCCTGTGTCCTTGACACCTTGCATAGGTCAGCCCAAGATACAGGTTTGGATGTATTCTCTTGTTGATCCGACCGCCTTGCCTGGGCGGGTGAGGTGGTCCTTCCTGCCTCTCTGTGTTCCCCGTTGTATTGCCCCGTTGTGGTGGTTGTAGCCCTTCTCTTCTCTCTTGATAGCTTTGATAGCTGCCTCTCTGCACTCCCTTCCCATTACTACCAGGTCCTGTCCTGTTCCATTGGGGTCTCCACCTAGTCTCATTGATCCCCTTCCTCTCCGGTCTTTCCTTTGGAAGCACCGGTTGAGTCCTTCTCCGTCGCTCGACTGTAGTCCAGCCGCCGGCAACGTCTCGCATGCCCTGTTCTCCGATCCCCTCCTGGCCTTCTTCTCCGGTTCCTTGCCCTGTGTCGATTGTCGCCGTGCCAGGATCGCCATCCTTGGGAGCAAACCCTAGCGCCGACATATGAAAATATATATATATATATATATATATATATATATATATATATATATATATATATATATATATTGTTGCAGTTGTGAAAATAGACAGGCTAACTGATACATGGTTTCTTGTATGCTTCTTCTGTATCAGCTGACAATTTCAGCTGATTTGCAAATAAAAGTTGTAGGTCCACTACCCTCTGGGGATGACTCTCTCTATATATATAGATAATAGATCCTGGTCCTCTGGAGGGCAATAGTACATTGAATCGAATCGGAAAGATAGATAATCGTAAACATAGTAGCCTAATAGAGAAAAAGTCGTATTGTGCAAGGCGTTCAAATGTAGACGAGAAATCCTATGGGTTTTGAGTTTTTACATCCAAATCCATCAGCAGAATAAATCAAAACAGTGAAGGACATTTGCAATTGACAGGTATTCATCGACAGGGCATTATTGTCGTCGTGTCAATTATTTTCCATTATAAGCATATCCACAATTTTAATTATCTAGAGTACTCATATTAACACAAGGTTGCTCACATCCAACAACAATTGCTCCATGCATAACCATCAATAAACACACATCAATAGAAAGAAATTATATTACAGATACTAAGACAAGTGATGATTGATCATGACTACAAGCACTTGCAAAATAATCTTTTTTTAAACTGAATTTCTGTTTCCTCAAAAGAAACTATTCAGGTCAATTTACTCCAGAAAGACATGCAAAAATATTCGCATTGTTATGGTTAACATACTTAATCATCACCCAATCAATATATTGATCAAATGCTATTTACATTAATAGGGCAATGGTTCAGAAAACCCAACTTTACTTCTCCCGAACCGAGAACTAAGATTCAGATTCTAACTCTCAATATAACATGCTAGCAACAAAATGATAGAATGAAAATTTTTATGGTCACACTTTGCAGCACTTACACAAGGGCGGAACTAGAAATGGACGAGCTTGAGTAGACTAGGGTGGCCTAGGTGAGGGTTGACTCATGAAAAAACAGAAAACATATGGAAAAATTAATAATAACTCGGGGTGGGCTGGACCATACCCGAGTCCTTATGTGGTTCCGCCTCTACCCTTACATCTATAAGGATTTTCTTATTAACTGATGTAAACTACCTCATAGACTTCAATATATCAAATACTAAGTAATAGTTGTTGGTTGGCATACAACAGTGGTTGGTTTTCAGTGATTCAAAGCTGTTTTATGGCACTACTTCATTAAGATAAAATATCTATATGGATGAAAAAAAAAATAGTAAAAACATTACACCATCTTACAAGAAGTAGACGTAAACATTACAACCAATTATATGGATGAAGAAAAAAAGTCCCTTGAAAAGTTTCAGGATTTTACCATGTACAGTCATTTCATGAACCGAATCTGCTCTCTGAAATTGCACACTGGTAATTCTTCTAATGATGTGAATGGGCAAAAGAAAATACTACTAAAACCAAATAGAATGAAAACACATCTTTTAGTATTTAGGGCAAACTTGTCACTACCAACAGCTTACTGATAATCAAGATCTTGCAAGTGAAATAGTATTGCCAATTATCTCTATGTAACGTAATTCATACAGGTTGACCATAAGGTATGGTAACCTAAAATATCGAGAGGGCAGAAAGATACTAGAACACACTTGTTTTTATTAACACCAGAGAACAGAGTACGAAATTAGGCATTAGTAAATATAAATATGCAACCAAGAATAAGGCAAAGAAGAGAGAATAGATGTACAAGGTGAACACAGGTAACACGAACTAATCCTCAAATTTGCAAAATTTAATATTTTAGCTACTACACTTGAACCACGTAACTTGTTGATCGCTCGATCAATTCTCTATATACAACTTTAACCTCATATTGGTGAGGTATAGCCACATCATTAATACCCATTAGTATTTAAGTTATAGTATAACCTTCTCATTTCGCACCCTCTTGTAGGAACCTGTAAGACAAACTGCATACACTGAGAAAATAAAGGGATAGAGCACAGTTGCATATGAAACACCCTCCGCGGACAAGTTACAGGATATGGAGAACTGTTTATCTACTGACGCCTTCTGGTGGCAGTCTATGATCTCATATTGGTTCGATATTCTCCGCAGCAATTTACTGGTGCCATCTTCTAGCAGTCTCGCGGTTATTGCCCATCATTTTAGTCTTTTAAACACTCAACCTACTGCCTTTCTCTGGTATGTTAGTCGTTTTGATTGGTAGCAATATAGCATATGAAGACTTCTTTAATATATAATTCATAACCAAGGCTCGGGTGCACTCAAATACTTCACTATTAGATTTAGATTGTTTGCACTCCAACCGAATCTTCCTAAGTATGAGTATGCACCACAGTCAACTAGAGCAGGTCATCAATAGAATGTCGTTCTGTCATGTCTGATGTAGCAACATCTTTGACAAACTGCTGATAATCCAGGTGCAGCCATTTCCAATGGAAAAGCATTTTTCAATTTTCTACAGTGAGATGTATTGTGATCCTGTAGAAAGTTGGTTCAGCAGTACGGTCAGGTGACACAGTTGAAATCAGAATCAGAATTCTACTCAACAGCACAGAAAGTTGTTGTCTTAACAGTAACAACTTTCCTGCTCATGATTGCTGGCGATATTCACATTCTGATTGGGCTCGGGATTGGGCACATTGGGGTCAGAACCTGTTTACAATGGCAAGGAAGCTGGGGAGGGTCTAGTTTGCAGAGATAAGGTTATAGGTTGGGGATAATATGGGTATCTGGATTGCGAACTGGCTCGAGGCAGAATCCAATCGCCGTCAATGAGGAAATTGGATCAGCATCTTGTCTGCTACAACGAGGTCCTAGGCAATAAGATTCAAATCACGATGGTTACCAGAGTAGAAATCCAGAAAGTACGGGTGAGGAGGTGGTTGTAGGCGAGGGATGAAATCTGTTGGGGCACTGCTTGGTGGAAAAAATAGAAAGGGAGCAAAAAATGTATTTAAAAGTCATTAAAATGATAGGTTCAGATAAAAAAGAAGAATGGATTATGCCTTAACGCAGTTTGTGTATTATGTGTTGGGTTTTTTAGCCTTTGTTTTGGTTTTTAGTCCCACATCGGCTAGAAAGGAATGTTTATCTCCATATATATGAGTCTTTACTCTTTATGGAGATGCACATGGGTGTGTGCCATGTGGGATTAATTATTAATGGTATAAAGGCTTAATCAACAATTAAAAAGCTGTAAGCTTTTTGCTCTTGGAAATTTATTTCCATGGAGCTAAGCTCCGTAGGAGCTTAGCGACTCGGACTCGGACTCGGGCTCGGGCTCGGGCTCGGGCTCGGGCTCGGGCTCGGGCTCGGGCTCGGACTCGGACTCGGACTCGGACTCGGACTCATGAGGCGTAATGTGGCGTTTTGTTGGCGCACTTTGCACTTAGCACGTCAGCATCGTCGCTAGGCGCATAGTGCGCTTAAGTTGCGCTCGTTGCGCGAGCCACTTGCGCGACCACGTTGCGCGGCCCGTTACGCGAGCCCAGTTACGCTGGCCCAGTTACGCAGCCCAGTACGCAGTCCAGTAGCCGCGCAATGCGCGCAGCGTACGCAGCGTACGTAGAGTGCGCAGTGTGCGCAGCGTACGCAGTGTGCGTAGAGTGCGTATGTGCGTATAGCTGGCTGCATATTAGAGCGGGAACGGTTGCAGCAGTTGCTGCATGTTCAGGAGTGGTTCTGCCACTACCCTGAAGTGCAGGCAACTGCTTGGCAACCGTCCCGTGGGCTATATATGCAGGTTCTCTCCTCTCTCTCAGTTGGTAGAAGTAATCAGAATTCCAGAGAGAAAACTCTAAGTGTTCTTTAACACAACAGAGTAGTGAGCGTGTTGTTTAACACAAACACTAGTACTTTTTAGTACGCGTGAGTTCTGTTACTTCAAACAGAGAGAGAAGAGTACCATTGCCAGAGGAGTTCGCCGTCTTCCGAGGAGTCAGAAGAGCAGGAGTGTTCCAAGGTTTTCCGTCAACCTTGCTGGTTCCTGGAACCTGTTCGCAGAGGACGAATAAAGCTTTGAGCAACGGTGATCATTCACCCCAGCAATTCCATTTCTCGCCTGTCACCCTTATGTTGCCTTTAGCAGTTCTGTCAGTATCTTCTTTTTAGAAGGCATTACTGCCAGTTTGCTACGATCACGAAAATCTCTTTAGATTATTCGTGAATTACGATATCTTTTTAGATCTCGTAATTTGCAGAAGCCTTCTGGATCTCTGTTGCAAAACCTTCTTTAAGGAATTGCATTTGAAACGTTGTCTTTACAACTGTTTCAGTTTCTGTATTTTCCATCGAAAAGCGTGCCCTGGCGTTCCCGGCAATAACAATCTCAAAGCTTTATTGCTACGATGGAAAATATTAATGCTTCACTCCTAAACACTGACTTCTGTAAGTTAGAGAAGTTTGATGGAGAGTATTATCAAGTCTGGAAGAGGAAGGTTTATCTCACTCTTCAACTTAGAGACGTTGATCACGTATTGCTTGAAGAGGAACCTACTGTTCCAGATACTGGGTCTGCTGCCGCAATCTCTGCGGCTACTAAACTTCAGGCCAAGTGGCGAAGGGAGAATAGCATTTGCAGGTTGCTTATCCTGAATGCTATGGAGGATTCTCTAGCAGAATCCTACAGTAAGAAACCAATTGCCAGAGACATATGGGAGTCTCTGGAAAAACTGTACGAAGAAGACAAGAACATGAGCAAAATATTTGTGGTTGAAAAATATCACAAATGGCTCTTTGAGGACGAGAAGTCCATGCTGCCGCAGGTCAAAGAATTTCTGAAGTTGCGACAGAAATTGGAAGACGAGGCTATGCCCCTCCCCGACAAGTTTATTGTTGGAGGGATTGTCTCAAAGCTCCCCGCTGGGTGGAGCAAGTTCTATGCAAACATGCATAGAAAGAAGCTGGAGATCACCCTTGAAGATCTGCAGGAAATTTATGTTGAAGACCAGATGAGGGCTCAACATAAGGTTGACACGCTTTCCAAGCAATTGGCTAACGCCAATCTGGTTCAGACCAAGGAACCAAAGGGAAAGGGAAAGGAAAAGCGTGCAGATTTCCAGAAGAAGAAGAAGAACCCTAACAAATTGAATGTTAAGGGAACTTCTTTCAAGTCAAAGAAATCTAAGACAAAGATGCCTTGTTTCAAGTGTGGCCAGTTGGGCCATTTCAAAAGTGAATGTACAGCACCGGCCAAGAAATCAGAGCAAGGTGAGCCTAGCAAAGTCTCAATGATTACTGATGTAATTGCTATGATTGGACAGGTTGATGCTGTAGGATCTGATTCAGAATGGTGGGTAGATACTGGAGCCACCTGCCATGTCTGCTCCAGTAAGGAGTGGTTCACCACCTACACACCCACTTCTGAAGCGGTTGTGATGGCGAACCAAGCACAAGCTGAAGTGCTCGGGATCGGGATGGTGGTGTTGAAGCTGACTTCGGGGAAGTCTCTGACGCTTCAAGGCGTAAAGCACGTACCTGCTATCGCCAAGAACCTGGTCTCGGGAGGCCTACTCTGCAATGCAGGCCTCAGGATGGACATCAATGCTGGCCAGATGGTGATGTCTATCAAGGGAACATATTTCGGAAAAGCTTTTTATACCGAAGGAATGTTCAAGATTCAGCTTGTAAATCAGTCCAATGTAATTAATGTAATTAATGAAATCACTCCTTCTGCTTATACTCTTGAGTTGTGGCATAATAGGCTAGGACATGTTCATTGTAAACGAATAAACAGAATGTCTAGTCTAGGACTTATCTCCAAGTGTGGGGATAAGGTAGAGAAATGTGAAGTTTGTGCTCAAACAAAGATCACAAGGAAACCCTTTCCTCGGATTAATCGAAGTACAGATCTTCTGGAGTTGGTACACTCAGATATCTGTGACTTCAAACAGTTCTCTACAAAGGCCGGGATGAAGTATTTCATAACCTTCATCGACGACTTCTCAAAGTATGCGTTCGTCTACTTGCTGAAGGCTAAAGACGAAGCATTCGAGAAGTTCAAGGAGTTCAGAGCCGAAGCTGAGCGGCAGACTGGACAACAACTCAAAAGGATAAGAAGTGATCGAGGTGGGGAGTACAGGTCTCATGAATTCGCATCGTTCTGTAAGGAACATGGAATTGTCAATGAGACTACGGCTCCGTACTCTCCTCAATCAAACGGAGTAGCTGAGAGGAAGAACAGGACGTTGACAGAAATGATAAATTCAATGTTGTTGACTGCTGGCCTTCCTAAGTGCTACTGGGGAGAAGCTGCATTGACGGCCACTTTTATTCTAAATAGAGTGCCTCATGCAACTTCAGACGTTACTCCTCATGAACTCTGGTTCAAGGTCAGACCTAACTTGAATGTCATTCGAGTGTGGGGGTGTCTGGCGTATGTCAAGCTTCCAGATCTAAAGATTCAGAAGCTTGGGACAAGGACTACAAAGACGATCTTCTTGGGGTATGCCGAGAAGAGTGATGCTCGGAGATTTCTTGATATTGAGTCAAATCATATCATTGAATCTCGCGATGCAGAATATTTTGAAGACAAGTTTGCAAGGCACAAGAATATTGTTCTTCCGGATGTTCCGGAGAATAATGAGGGTGCACAAGAGACTGAAGTCTTCAATGAAGATGTGGTCCAAGAAGATGTTGTTGTTGAAACAACGGTTGAACCAGAACAAGCTGAGCCGTCAGCTAAGCGTGTGAGGAGACCGAAGGACTTCGGAAGTGACTTTGTCACCTATCATGTGGAAGCAGATCCGCTTACCTATGATGAGGCGATGAAGACCAGAGACGCGGTTTTCTGGAAGGAGGCGATTGACAATGAGATTGATTCCATCACCTCAAATAACACTTGGGTGTTGGTTGATCTTCCTGAAGGAGCGAAACCCATCGGATGCAAATGGATCTTCAAGAAGAAGATGAAAGCAGACGGAACTATTGACAAGTTCAAGGCTAGGTTGGTAGCCAAGGGGTTTTCTCAGAAGCAGGGGATTGACTATTTTGACACGTATGCTCCAGTAGCCCGGATGACCACCATCAGAATGTTGATTGCTCTCGCAGCAATACATAAGATGGTGATACATCAGATGGATGTAAATACGGCTTTTCTAAATGGCGAGCTGACCGAAAAGATTTACATGCAACAGCCAGAGGAATTTGTCATCAGGGGACTTGAAGACAAAGTCTGCAAGTTGGTGAAATCCTTGTACGGTCTTAAACAGGCTCCCAAGATGTGGCATGAAAAATTTGACAAAGTTATAAGGTCAAATGGCTACATGGTCAGCGATACGGACAAGTGTGTTTACACGAAGTTCGCTGATGGAAGAGGTGTGATCGTTTGTCTGTACGTGGACGACATGCTTATCCTAGGTACGGATATTAGCTGTGTCACTGAGACAAAGAAGTTCATCTCTAGCAAGTTCAGTATGAAGGACTTGGGGGAAGCTGATGTGATCTTAGGGATCAAGATCATCCGGACAGACACTGGACTAGCGCGGTCACAGTCTCATTATATTGAGAAAATGATTACTCGTTATGGGTATCGGGATCTTCCAGGGATCGATACGCCGTACAGGTGTGATCTGAAGCTGAAGCCTAATTCAGGGGAAAGCGTCAGGCAGCTGGAGTATGCAAGCGTAATCGGGAGTTTGATGTATGCTACTACTGCCACAAGGCCTGACATAGCTTTCGCCGTGGGAATGCTGAGTCGTTTTACGAGCAATCCAGGTGTTGAACACTGGAAAGCTGTGGAACGGGTTATGAGATATCTCAAGAAGACTCAGACATATGCACTGTACTACAGCGGAGATCCGTCGGTAGTGGAAGGCTTCAGTGATGCCAGTTGGTGCTCAGAGGTGGAGAGCGAGAGGTCCACAGGTGGATACATTTTCACAATGGGTGGAGCTGCTATATCGTGGAAGTCGAAGAAGCAGACTATGCTCTCGCGGTCATCCATGGAATCTGAGTTCTTTGCACTTGATACCGCAGCCGAGGAAGCAGAATGGCTTCGGGAGCTCATGTATGATCTTCTATTGGTTGGGGCGCAAATACCGGCGATACCGATATACTGCGACAACCAGGCGACTGCGGCGGTGGCATCAAATGACCTTTTCAACGGAAAGAAGAGGACTGTGCGGTTGAAACACAGGGCAGTACACGATCTTATCAAGAGAGGTGTTATTGCAGTAATTGATGTTCGGAGTCAGGAGAACCTGGCGGATCCGTTCACCAAGGGCCTCAAGCGCCAGTTGGTCGATGACACAGCTTGTAAAATGGGCTTGAAGGCATTCTGATATTGTATTATTGTATTCCTACCATAAAGTTTTATGCTATTAGTTCAAAGATTTATCTACTAGGCATCTAGCTTTTGGTTCAAGGGAGGACCACTAATCGGAAGAATATCAGGAGCGGTGGGTACATGTTCTATTGGGCATGGAGAGGTTACGGACCTATAACCACTGTTGTCTACTGTTGTTTTCTGCGGAAAACAGGTCCTGTGGGAGGTTGGCTTAAATGCCTTAATGAGTTCTCAGGCATTTGGAATGTCTGGTATGCTTTACAGGAAGCATGGTAGCACAGCACTACAAGGAGTGTGACTCCATGCTATGTGTGGCGGTGACTCCACCATGAGGTTCTCGAAGGAGGTAAAGCCTCGGCTATGTTAGCCAAGTCACAGCGGCGTAGCACCGCAAATAGGCAGTTGGCATAATGCTGTATATTGAATTAAAGAGGGATGTAGTCAGCACTACAAAGAGGAGGTGTTCCTCATGTTACGGGTGGCACGACACCACAATGAGGTAAATCCGGCTAGGGATAAAGCCTCGGCCTTGCAAGCCATGTCGTAGCGACGTAACACCGCACAGAAGCGTAAGGCTTCATGCTGGATAGTTTGGCACTACAAAGGGGCTAGACCTCATGCTACGGGTAGTATGACACTACGATGAGATTCCCGATGATTCGGGGTAAGGTCCTCGGCTTAAGGCCATGTCATAGCGGCGTAGCACCGCAAAGGAAGCGTTGGACGCTTCATGCCATGTCTCTTTAATAAAGAACTCACCTATAGTGTATGGACAAAGAGATATCAGGCCGTCTCTTGAGGGTAAACTTGTAGACGCCCAATATTATACACTGAAACCAGGCTGGCACACGGCCTTAAATGTGCAGCCAGAAGCACATGTAACTACAATATGTGAGTGGAAAGAATTTCAGCTATGATGCAGAATTCAAGGCTTAGTCCATTCTTGTATTATAGTTTGATTTTTGACTCACGTGGGAAGATTCAAGTCTTAAGTGGCATCTATCCTAAAAGCATAATGGACAGTTACTGTGGGGAACACTCGTACTCATATATATAGAGATATGTGGGGGATTGTTGGGTTTTTTAGCCTTTGTTTTGGTTTTTAGTCCCACATCGGCTAGAAAGGAATGTTTATCTCCATATATATGAGTCTTTACTCTTTATGGAGATGCACATGTAGTGCACATGGGTGTGTGCCATGTGGGATTAATTATTAATGGTATAAAGGCTTAATCAACAATTAAAAAGCTGTAAGCTTTTTGCTCTTGGAAATTTATTTCCATGGAGCTAAGCTCCGTAGGAGCTTAGCGACTCGGACTCGAACTTGGACTCGGGCTCGGGCTCGGACTCGGGCTCAAGGGCTCATGAGGCGTAATGTGGCGTTTTGTTGGCGCACTTTGCACTTAGCACGTCAGCATCGTCGCTAGGCGCATAGTGCGCTTAAGTTGCGCTCGTTGCGCGAGCCACTTGCGCGACCACGTTGCGCGGCCCGTTACGCGAGCCCAGTTACGCTGGCCCAGTTACGCAGCCCAGTACGCAGCCCAGTGCGCGCAGTGTGCGCAGCGTACGCAGCGTACGTAGAGTGCGCAGTGTGCGCAGCGTACGCAGCGTACGCAGTGTGCGTAGAGTGCGTATGTGCGTATAGCTGACTGCATATTAGAGCGGGAACGGTTGCAGCAGTTGCTGCATGTTCAGGAGTGGTTCTGCCACTACCCTGAAGTGCAGGCAACTGCTTGGCAACCGCCCCGTGGGCTATATATGCAGGTTCTCTCCTCTCTCTCAGTTGGTTGAAGTAATCAGAATTCCAGAGAGAAAACTCTAAGTGTTCTTTAACACAACAGAGTAGTGAGCGTGTTGTTTAACACAAACACTAGTACTTTTTAGTACGCGTGAGTTCTGTTACTTCAAACAGAGAGAGAAGAGTACCATTGCCAGAGGAGTTCGCCGTCTTCCGAGGAGTCAGAAGAGCAGGAGTGTTCCAAGGTTTTCCGTCAACTTTGCTGGTTCCTGGAAGCTGTTCGCAGAGGGCGAATAAAGCTTTGAGCAACGGTGATCATTCACCCCAGCAATTCCATTTCTCGCCTGTCACCCTTCTGTTGCCTTTAGCAGTTCTGTCAGTATCTTCTTTTTAGAAGGCACTACTGCCAGTTTGCTACGATCACGAAAATCTCTTTAGATTATTCGTGAATTACGATATCTTTTTAGATCTCGTAATTTGCAGAATCCTTCTGGATCTCTGTTGCAAAACCTTCTTTAAGGAATTGCATTTGAAACGTTGTCTTTACAACTGTTTCAGTTTCTGTATTTTCCATCGAAAAGCGTGCCCCGGCGTTCCCGGCAATAACATTATGTTGACTAAGTAGTGTTTCTAAAGAACTCGTGTGGGTTCTTAAAATTGTTTCGACTAACACCCCCTGAGGTTGAGAGAGATGTAGGATCCATCATAAGATATCAGATATAATTTATTTCTAAGACAGAAAAACGAAGTTATAAAAATTCAAAGATATGAATCATAAAGAACCATCTCAAACTACCCAAACATTCCTATTTTTTCCATGTTCTAACTCAATTACCTTCTAACATCCAACAGACTCAGTTGTTTCATCAGCAAGTATGCAATGCTGACATTTTCATCATCATCTGAAAATTTTATTCTTGTACAAACAAAACCATCCTAAAATGATTCACAAATTAGTCAGAAATGAACCTATCACCAAAGAGAGCAATATACAATGATAACACATAATCAGAAAACAATCATCTCGGGCTATGAAAAATTGTTTTTCTTCCCCACCAATAATGCAAGTCAAACAGCTCCTAGTGCAAGGAGGAGATGGGTTTCGTACTTTAATGCAGAAAAGTAAACTCCTAGAGAATATTATCTTGTTATTTACTAATTTCCAGCAAGAGAGAAAGAAGAGGCAGATATTGGAACAGAAAGGAAAAGCAGCAACTATGGTAATGAACTTTGTTTTGAGCTGGAAAAAAAAAACTATGGTATAAGTTCATCACAAAGTCACCTGTGTCATCCTTACATGGCAGATAAGAGGGGAAATAGAGAGGGGAAAAAAATCCTATATGAAAGAAAAAAAGAAAAGAAAAAAACTATCCAGCCACTGTGAGGTCTAATTGTTGTGTGTAATTCATAAAACTACAAACTGGAAAAGAAAACAGGTAACAGAATGTTAAGTGCATGCATTAATTACATAACTGTATCAAATGACAAAGTAATCAGTTAAAAAATGATTTGAAACTTCAAATTGTTCTCTGAAGTAAGTATCTAAAACAATGTTGGTTATCTTTCACACAACTCCACATTCCATCACTCGAAAACAACATACTACAACTGCTCGTGTACTTATTACAATCAGACCAGATCATACTTGGGAACCAAAAATAAAGATAGTCAAAGATCAAGGATTAGCTGAAAGAATAACATCTTTTCGAGTTAATTACAACAACAACAAAGCCTTTAATCCAAATTTTTTGTCGGCTGTTTGAATATTTTTCTTCCTTTCAATTATGTTAAGGGTAATGTCCTCTATATTCTATAACACTAACAAAGTCCATGTCCTTTAACACACACAAAGACCATGTCCTTTAAAACTTCAAATCCATGTCCTTTTATAAAACTTCGAATCCATGTCCGTTTTGGCCTACCTCTAGTCCTAGCGTAGCGTCTCCTTTAACTAATACATTATAGCTCATTCTTACAGGAGCATCTACTAATCTACGTTGGACATGTCCAACTTAAGACGATTTTCTCTAATCTTGTCCCCAATTGGTGCCACCTCTAACTTCCCACGAATACACTCATTTCTTATAATATCTTTAATGTATTGCCACTCATCAATTCAAGTTAATTGGCTTGTATAACTAATTGGTACAACTGATTGACTAATAATATCCAACAAGTTTCTAATCCTAATTGAACAATGAATTAGGACGTTTGTCTCTTCACATCTCAGATACTATTTGACATCATATATGACATTTGCAAATAACCCACTTCAGACTTACCAAGGAGGTATATAAACAACAATCACAAAAAAAAAGATCACTAATTTAATTGTAATTACATTTAAAGTTTCTGGATACAAACTTGGTTGATGTTAGTCCTTCCATATTGCCAATGGAACAGCTAACTGAACCTCACTTTGCCAACCAGCAGACTGCAGCTGCTCGTAACCCTTTTATTTCAAACTAGCAATCGATGGAAGAAAAAAGAGAGGCACTTTCCAGTCATTGCAAGGTTAAGTACCTGAATTTCTTGCCTTATCTTTGTTAAATAAAATCATCAAAGCACTTTTATACTGTTTAAGATTTTTTTTGAACAAGTACTGTGCGTGAACAAATTACATGAACAAAATAGACATGAAAGGACCACACCAAACTACAAGCATGCTCATTTCAAGCACTGATCCAAGTCAAAAGAATTCCCTTCACTTGAATTGAACCCTAAATGATTATTCAAGACTAAGCAACTATCTTCCAACCGTAACCTAGAACTAAAACTTGGAGAACAAAAAAAGGGAAAAACAATCCGAATTTGATACCGTGTCCGTATTGCATCATGTCAGACATACACAAAAGTGACGAAACACTAGCACACGCCGGAATCAAATGTCGTACCGCCGGAATCAAATGTCGTACCTGTGTCTATGCAACATCTATACTACTATATATATACTACTATATAATAAGAAAAGTTGGATTCACCGCGAATTTTTTTCTTCCAAATATGCACTTACCTAACTTTACTAATTAAAATTGTTCATTAAATTTAACGAGGGCAGCTAGGTAATTACGTATAGAAATTATTTAAAAGAAAATTGTAGTTTGCTATTATGATACCTTTTGCTCTTCACAAGTACGAGAAAGTTAATTAAAAAAGGAGGTTAAAATACGTGTTTTGCACCTGCATATATGCTAGTAGAGTATAAACTATAAACCAGTCCCAAGTCCAAATTGTTCACACATCTGAATTTAGCTTCAAAATTAATCTCAAATGCAAATTGAACAACTCCCAGCTCCAAAGGAGCTGACTTTCTACTAATGACAGCAAAATCAAACAAGCACATCAATCATAAAAGTTAAATCCAAGATTATTACTTTCCGCCCTTGCATCCAAGGTTAAATTCCCCCAAAATTTTGAGGATTCGTTCAGGACAAACCCTAGCCCGCCATGGGGTGGTTGGCGATGTACTCGATGGCGAGGCCGCAGGAGTCGATCTTGTCGGCCTCCTTGTCGGGGATCTCGAGCTTGAACTCCTCCTCCAAGGCCATCACGATCTCCACGTTGTCCAGGCTGTCCAGGCCCAGATCCTTCTGGAAGTGGACTTCCGGAGTCACCTGCAGAAAACAAAAGAAGAAGGAAACCGATCGAAATCGAAGGGAATTGAGTAGATTAGGGCTGGGGCTAGGGTTTCGGTCGGCGGACCTTGGATGGATCGCTGACTTTGGGGAAGCTCCTGACCACGTCGAGGACGCGGTCGACGACCTCCTCCTTGGTGAGGTGGTCGTCGCCATGGGAGGAGAAGGACCGGGAGGTGTTTGTGAGCGTTGGGGTTAGGGTTTTGTTGACGGGGATACGGAAGTGGCGGAGAATCGCTGGTCTCAGTGCCGCCATTGCTCTCTCTCTCTCTCTCTCTCTCTCTCTCAGTTTTTTGTAAGTGGTGGTGGTTATTAATGGAAAAGAAGCTCTGGGTATTTATGTAAAATTCCCAATTTTTGCACAGTTTTTTGTGTGTATTTTAATTTAATTCAAGGTGTCTATTGGCCGGGTGGTCCGAAATGCGCTCGAGGCCCGGTCAAAGGACCGGCCTCTTGGCCCGGTCCATTCTTAAACCAGGTTAGGGATTTGCCTCCCATGTTCGCAGGTCCGGTCCGACCCGTACTCTATATTGGGTCTGGACTGGATTAAGCTCTCTCGGGCTCATAGGTCCGACCCGCTCTAAGCCTGGTGTATATATATATATATATATATATATATATATATAAGTTTAAATTAAAAAACAAATAAATGGACTCAGCTTGCTAATCTTTTCAAACCTAAGAGCATCATTAGTAGATAGAGCTCAAAAATATGTCTTGAAATTCAAATTTATAACAAAAAATAAAATAATGTGGCATGTATGAGAATAATATAAAATGATAAAATGATCTTTGGTCCCAAAAATTATTTTGTTAAAAATTAATGTGGTAAAAAAATAATGTAAAATCTATAATTTAGAATTGGGGTTCCAAATTGAGCATTATTATCCTGAAAAAAATAAGTTCCTACATTATGGATGTAGAAAGTATGAAGCCCAAGTTATAGGTCCTATGGGTGGGTTAGGGACATCATGGAACTCCAATTGAGCCTTGCTATTCTACAATATAAGCTCATATATTATGAATCTATAATCTATAAATTGGGATGAACCTTACTATTGATGCTCTAATTAACCATTGGAATACAAAGCCCTTTATATGTAGCTCCCATGCTTGTTATACAACCATGTTTGGTTCCCGTAATCATGGCATTAGGAAAGGAAACTCATTCTTTTTCCTATGTTTGGATGACAAATAAATTGTTTTGGAAAGAAAACTGATTCCCAAGGAAAAGAAAATTAGGGTGGGAGTGGTTAAACCCACCTAGGGATTTACTTTTTCTTCCAATTTTTTTGACCTTTCCAAACATAGAAAAGAAAAATGGATGAAAATTGCAATTTTTCAAAGAAACGAAAATGAACAAAAAAATAATTTCCTTTCATTTTTCTTTCCAGGCCATATAGTATACACATTTTTTTGAAAATAAACAATCAGACCCAGTCAGATTAAATCTGATCTCGATTTTTTTGGTTAGCAAGTTGTGCTAGTCGGGCCATTGAACACTTTGATATTTTAATACACTTCCCTTAAACTATTCTCGTTTAGCTTTTATTTAGAAGTCACAAACCATCAACAATTGGAGTAAGAAAGTTACTATTACGATCACGTTAACTCGTAAAAAAATTAACTACTAAACGATCAATTTCTTTTGACTCTCCTACTATATTCTTTATTTTAAATATATTAAAGTGTGTGTTTCGAAATTGACCGATATTAGAGTTTGAATTTCGAAATTACTGTTCACGTAGGCTATGAACAGTAATTCTAAGCCCCAAATTCTAACATCGATCGAGACTCAAACCCTAATATTCAATGTATATGTGAGATCCTAAAACTAAATAACCCTTTAAACATCTCCAATTCACTAACTTTTTTACATCCATCTTTTCTATTAATGTCACACCTCGTACTGTAGCACCCAGTTTTCTGAATTTGGGGTATTTTTGAAAATTTATTATTTTTATTATTAATTTATAGTATTTTAGTCATGATATGATTTATGGTGATTTCTAGTGTAATTAGAACCATTTTCTAAAGTCATGCTAAGTCATGACTTATGACTTGTGATTTTGGTTAGTATAACTTAGTGTAAATCCTAGTTTTCTCTAACCTAGAAGTTGCCATGACCATGAGAACTTGACCATAGGCTTAGAATATCATTTTAGTGGTTTTAGCCTAAGGGGGTATTTTGGTAATTTTCTAGGAATTAAGAAGGATTAGTGAGATTTTACTATTCATGGACTTTTGATTTGTGACTTGATGATCCCTAACCTATTTACCCTAATCTATAGGTTAGACCCTAACCTAGAATGACTAAGGATTAGATATTATCATTGGGTCAAGCTTAGAAATATCTATTTACCTTTAATAGGATATTTTGCTTGATTTATGCAAAAGATCTATTATATGGCTCTTTAGTCCATTTCTTAACCATGAAGGTTTGAACCACCACCTTGCCTTGGTATGGCCGGCCAAGAGACCCCCATGACACCCCCTTGCCACCCCCATTCCTATAAAACTAACACTTAGGATTATTTCCAAGTTTCATGACAAATCAATTCACAAGAAAAACCCAAGAATCCTTCCACTCTATTTCCCATAACTTTCTCAATACTCAAGCTTTGGACCTCTAGTTTTCTCCATTAGGTCACCTACAATCTAAGGGAGCCTAGGGAAGTGTGCTACTCAGATTTTAGCAAGGAAGGACAAGTTGGGCTTTGAGGCTAATCACCCTTCATTTTGTGATTTTCAAGACATTTCACACATTGAGGTATTATGGCTAAACATATTTATATTATTGATTTTTCTTCATTATTGCATGCATATAGTTATAATATAGTTGTGGGTAGGGTTTGGTAAAATTTTAGGGTGTGCAACGTGTAGCCCTATGTGTGGACTACACATGTGCTCGACCACGAGACGTGTCGTGTCTCGTGGTGTGTCCTAGAGTGGACTGCACGCATGCACGACGCTGTGGTTTCGTGCGCGTGTCAGGACTTACCCGTGTAGTGTTTTTGCGTGTTTGGACACGTAAAACTGTGTCGTGGTGTCGTGTCAGGCACCTAGGATACTAGTATATGTATGGGGCATCAGTTACCAACCCTTCGATTCGAGTCCTAGCCCGATTTTGTGGGTGAAATTAGAATTCCCTGTCTCGAGTGCACTGTTCTCAGTTTCCAGTTTTGGGATTAAATTCCAGTTTTCAAAAGTCGAATTTCAAATCTATTTTGATTAAGATTTATACATGTATAGATGTATTTTAGTATATATATGGGTAGTATATATGTATGTGTATGTGTAGGTGAAATTTTAGGGTGTGTACATGTATATACATGTGTATATACATGTATGTGTATGTGTAGGGTATGTGTGTGCACTTTTGTGTGGTTGGGGGAACTGTTCTTGGTTCCAGAATCTGGGAACCCCCTCCCCCTTTCTCAGTCCAGTATGTCCCTCTCTCTCTCACTGTCCTGTTCCCCTTCTCTCTCATTCTCTCTCATTCTCTCTCTCTCTTATCTATATATATATATATATGTAATATATATATATATATGGGTTGATAGATAGATATATATATATATATATATATATATATATATATATATATATATATATATATATATATATATATATATATATATATATATATATATATATATATATGTATATGTATATAAAGGATATATATACATTTGTGTTAGGTCTAAATAGGTCATATATAATGTATTGTAAACATGTGGGTTTGTATTGTATATAGTATTCCTATTTTGGTATATGGGTAGATAGAGTGTATATATATATATATATATATATATATATATATATATATATATATATATATATATATATATATATATATATGTATAACTTCTAGTTATAGGTTGTATAGAAACCTATAACTATGGCCTATGGCCAAGATCATTAGCCTATGGCTTGGGGCTAGCCCTAATGGCCCAAAACCCAACTTGTTGACCCTTGATTTCTAAGGGTTGACCAAAGTCAACCTTTGGTCAAAGTTGACCTAGTTAACCTAGAATTGACTAGGAATGACCTAAAACAACTAGTTTAGCTAGTTTGACTAAAACCCTAACTAGTAGACGTAGTTTGACCTAGACTTGACCCAGATTGATCATGTTGACTAGTATTTGACTAGTTTGATTAGAAAGTTGACCAAGAGTTGACTTTTGACCAGATTGACCTAGAATCATGTAGTATGCATTGTATACTCTATTTTTACCATTGTGGACATGTTGTGACCTGTTTTACTCTAAATAGGACTCTGTGACACCAGTTCGGACATCTATTCATATCAGTCATACAGGGTGACAGGCGAGTACATTCTCTGATCTTTTCATACTTGTTAGGATTTATATTCTTGCTCTAGAATACCTTACATGATGCTGTCATGTCATTATCACGGATTGGTACTATATGGATCTTGTCATGCGATGTTATCTCCCTCGGGGTGCATCAGATACAGTTATCATGTGCTTTTCACGAACATCTTGTATTTCATGTACACCGCTTTCATGTATACTCTTGTGCAATCTTGTACTCTCATGATCACACGAGCAAACATGATAAAAACCTCTTATACAAGGTAACGTAACTTGACTGGATCGTTGTGTATTGATTGGGAAAGGTGAGTAGGAAATGGTTATGTGATCAAAATCCCATCTTGTACAAACTCTTGTGAAATCTTGTGAAATCTTGTATATGTCCTAAGCCCGTTTATATAACCATATCATGCTCTAAATCACAGGTTACCTACAGTTCTTTCTTATCATATATATAGATATTTCCAGTTATCAAATCTCTCTCGTTTTACATATATTCTTTACAGTTCATGTATCTTACTCTATGCATGCTTTACATTTCCCAACCTGATATGAACTGCGTGAGATGTATTGTGCTCGTTCCTGTCCTGACTGGGCCTGTTGAAAATATTACAGATGATGATGGTGACTGTCCTACCTTCTATGGGACACATGAGGGTGACCTTCAGGAGCCTGAGGAGCATCTAGCTCAGTAGAGGGTGCCTAGTCTAGTCTAGTGTTTACAGTTTTCATTTTGTATCGGACTGTTCCGATTGTTAGTTGTGACTTAGTTATATTTCAGGTCTTGTACTTATTTGTGTTGGATATCTACTTTGTGTGGTGTGATAACTCTATATATATTCAGTTCTTTCTTTCGTCTGATTCCATATCATGTTCTATCTTGTCTTTCCTAGACTTGTGTTTGAGATATAGAGTTGAGATGTTATGTTATACCTCCGTGCGGAGATGACAGGTTTATATGTCTTATTGTTAGATGTTAGTTGTTATAGATAACCTATACAGCGTTCTACTGCCGACACTGCGGCGTAGGCTGGACGTACCCACGTTCTCGTGCCCCTAATCAGGGTGCGGGTCGTGACACGTTTTTGTGGTGGCCCATGCAGGTCAGTGTCGCAGTTAGTGCGATCTCGTAATGGTGCTCGACTTAGAGTACTAATTACGAGCCTGCAATTAGGACGTAGGACCTAGGACATGATAGGAGTTTCTCAATCACACCTAGGAAATTTCCGATCTTTTGATTATCATGATTACTTCCTTTGTATTAATTTAACTGTCCTTCCTTGATAAATCTACTCATGTGCCATATTGACCTCTTTGTTTCAATTCGTCTCCAGGATGACGAAGACGCACCCGCATGCCACTGGATCGAGTAGTTTGCCTGAGAGATCTGATCAGGCAGAGGAGGAGGTTCACGAGACTGCCCCCAGTGATTCTACTATTCCGGAGACCCAGGCAGTTGTACAGGGAGGTCTACCACCTCCACCCCAGAGGGTTACGGCCGTTGTTCCGGAGATACTGCTGCCACCACCACCGGTACCGACGGATACGCACCATATGTTCCTTCTCCTTCAGCAGATAATGGAGACACAACGGGCCCAGGCAGAGGCGTCGCAGTGCCAGTCGGAGGCGTCACACCGACAGATCGAGATACTGAGGCAGAGTATGGAGAACTCGCATCAGCTTGCCCTAGCAGCAGTAGAGAGAGTGGCACCGGGTACGGTGCAGGGCCCTACTGGCCAGCAGCCGTACCAGCAGCAGTCCAGGCCGGGGACAGTATTGGACTTCAGAAAGATGAGCTCCAGGGACTTCACAGGCACGGAGGGCATCCTCTATGCAGACAACTGGCTAGAGGATGTACAGCGGAGCATGGAGCTGGCAGAGCTTCCTAGAGCGCTTTGGGTTTCGGCCGCAGCCAGCCGATTCTTCGACATGCGCTGACATGGTACCGCACGGATCCTCATGCGTCGGTGAGAGGGCTGACTTGGGAGAACTTCCGGAGGCTCTTCAAGGAGAAGTTCTTCCCGGACGTGGCTCTTACAGCATTGGAGGGCCAGTTCGTGGGTCTAGTGCAGGGGAACTCGTCGGTGGACGAGTATGCAGCCGAGTTCTTTCGCCTTAGCAGGTTCGCTCCCGATATGATCCAGGATGAGGGGCAGAAGGCTCGTAAGTTCCGTAGGGGACTTATTCATGCAGTGCGCACCCGCACCTCGGGACGCCGTGACGCGACGTTCGATCAGATATTGATGGACGCACAGATTGCAGAGGAGGACTTCGGCCTCAAGCCGAAGAGGGGCAGTAATACCTTAGGGGCTAGTTCTAGTGCAGGGCCAGCCAAGCGCCCTCACATACAGCAGCAGAGGCCAGTTCAGCAGCCGTTTCAGGGCCAGGGACATATACTTCACCAGCAGGCACCCAGGCAGCAACAGCACCCCATGTGTAACTTCTATAAGAAGCAAGGTCACGGATGGGACGATTGCAGGAAGAGGCAGGGCCTGTGTTTGCTTTGTGGTTCAGCAGAGCATCAGTTGAAGGAGTGTCCCAAGAGCTTGGCACGATTGACTCAGACAGTAGCAGGAGCTAGAGCTCCGACAGGGCAGCAGACAGGACCACCGTTGCAGACTCAGCAGCAGAGGTTTGCCCAGCATCAGCAGCAGGCTAAAGGAGGCCAGCCGGGGCGAGCTTTCGCCGTGGCAGTCGATGATGCACAGACAGAGGGAGAGCTGATTGCAGGTTCCAACCTTTTCGATTCTATTTTCGTATTTGCCTCCTTATAACTGTCTTGGAATTTCGATTCTATCTGTTCCTTATAGTTGATAAATTCTGTTCGGATATTTCATTATGAATTATTTTCTTCTGAGATAAGTCGTATGGGCTAGGTCGTCTCGATCATGGGATCTAGAGTTTTCTATAGTCATGTTAGCTGGCATAGTGAGGACATATAGTCAGATTTTGGACATATTTCTCGGATGTGGGAATTTAAGGTTTTCGCGGCCAGGCATGCGGCAATGCAAAAATTTTAAATACCATGATTCTAGAGGTATGTACCTTAGTCGAGGACTCTGTGAATATCGTAGCCTTGCTCACTAGCATGACGAAGATTCCGAATATCATGATTTTGGACAGACGCATATGATTATCGGACTGTGTGTTTGAGACTGTGATTGTTGGGGTGTTTGACCTAGAAGGAGTATGACCATTCTAATTTCGAGGACGAAATTTTCTAAGGAGGGTAGACTTGTAGCACTAAGTTTTCTGAATTTGGGGTATTTTTGAAAATTTATTATTTTTATTATTAATTTATAGTATTTTAGTCATGATATGATTTATGGTGATTTCTAGTATAATTAGAACCATTTTCTAAAGTCATGCTAAGTCATGACTTATGACTTGTGATTTTGGTTAGTATAACTTAGTGTAAATCCTAGTTTTCTCTAACCTAGAAGTTGCCATGACCATGAGAACTTGACCATAGGCTTAGAATATCATTTTAGTGGTTTTAGCCTAAGGGGGTATTTTGGTAATTTTCTAGGAATTAAGAAGGATTAGTGAGATTTTACTATTCATGGACTTTTGATTTGTGACTTGATGATCCCTAACCTATTTACCCTAATCTATAGGTTAGACCCTAACCTAGAATGACTAAGGATTAGATATTATCATTGGGTCAAGCTTAGAAATATCTATTTACCTTTAATAGGATATTTTGCTTGATTTATGCAAAAGATCTATTATATGGCTCTTTAGTCCATTTCTTAACCATGAAGGTTTGAACCACCACCTTGCCTTGGTATGGCCGGCCAAGAGACCCCCATGACACCCCCTTGCCACCCCCATTCCTATAAAACTAATACTTAGGATTATTTCCAAGTTTCATGACAAATCAATTCACAAGAAAAACCCAAGAATCCTTCCACTCTATTTCCTATAACTTTCTTAATACTCAAGCTTTGAACCTCTAGTTTTCTCCATTAGGTCACCTACAATCTAAGGGAGCCTAGGGAAGTGTGCTACTCAGATTTTAGCAAGGAAGGACAAGTTGGGCTTTGAGGCTAATCACCCTTCATTTTGTGATTTTCAAGACATTTCACACATTGAGGTATTATGGCTAAACCTATTTAGATTATTGATTTTTCTTCATTATTGCATGCATATAGTTATAATATAGTTGTGGGTAGGGTTTGGTAAAATTTTAGGGTGTGCAACGTGTAGCCCTATGTGTGGACTACACATGTGCTCGACCACGAGACGTGTCGTGTCTCGTGGTGTGTCCTAGAGTGGACTGCACGCATGCACGACGCTGTGGTTTCGTGCGCGTGTCAGGACTTACCCGTGTAGTGTTTTTGCGTGTTTGGACACGTGAAACTGTGTCGTGGTGTCGTGTCAGGCACCTAGGATACTAGTGTATGTATGGGGCATCAGTTACCAACCCTTCGATTCGAGTCCTAGCCCGATTTTGTGGGTAAAATTAGAATTTCCCTGTCTCGAGTGCACTGTTCTCAGTTTCCAGTTTTGGGATTAAATTCCAGTTTTCAAAAGTCGAATTTCAAATCTATTTTGATTAAGATTTATACATGTATAGATGTATTTTAGTATATATATGGGTAGTATATATGTATGTGTATGTGTAGGTGAAATTTTAGGGTGTGTACATGTATATACATGTGTATATACATGTATGTGTATGTGTAGGGTGTGTGTGTGCACTTTTGTGTGGTTGGGGGAACTGTTCTTGGTTCCAGAATCTGGGAACCCCCTCCCCCTTTTTCAGTCCAGTATGTCCCTCTCTCTCTCACTGTCCTGTTCCCCTTCTCTCTCATTCTCTCTCATTCTCTCTCTCTCTTATCTATATATATATGTAATATATATATATGGGTTGATATATATATATATATATATATATATATAATATATATATATATATATATATATATATATATATATATATATATATATATATATATATATATATGTATATGTATATAAAGGATATATATACATTTGTGTTAGGTCTAAATAGGTCATATATAATGTATTGTAAACATGTGGGTTTGTATTGTATATAGTATTCCTATTTTGGTACATGGGTAGATAGAGTCTATATATATATATATATATATATATATATATATATATATATATATATATATATATATATATATATATATAACTTCTAGTTATATGTTGTATAGAAACCTATGACTATGGCCTATGGCCAAGATCATTAGCCTATGGCTTGGGGCTAGCCCTAATGGCCCAAAACCCAACTTGTTGACCCTTGATTTCTAAGGGTTGACCAAAGTCAACCTTTGGTCAAAGTTGACCTAGTTAACCTAGAATTGACTAGGAATGACCTAAAAAAACTAGTTTAGCTAGTTTGACTAAAACCCTAACTAGTAGACGTAGTTTGACCTAGACTTGACCCAAATTGATCATGTTGACTAGTATTTGACTAGTTTGATTAGAAAGTTGACCAAGAGTTGACTTTTGACCAGATTGACCTAGAATCATGTAGTATGCATTGTATACTCTATTTTTACCATTGTGGACATGTTGTGACCTGTTTTACTCTAAATAGGACTCTGTGACACCAGTTCGGACATCTATTCATATCAGTCATACAGGGTGACAGGCGAGTACATTCTCTGATCTTTTCATACTTGTTAGGATTTATATTCTTGCTCTAGAATACCTTACATGATGCTGTCACGTCATTATCATGGATTGGTACTATATGGATCTTGTCATGCGATGTTATCTCCCTCGGGGTGCATCAGATACAGTTGTCATGTACTTTTCACGAACATCTTGTATTTTATGTACACCGCTTTCATGTATACTCTTGTGCAATCTTGTACTCTCATGATCACGTGAGCAAACATGATAAAAACCTCTTGTACAAGGTAACGTAACTTGACTGGATCGTTGTGTATTGATTGGGGAGGGTGAGTAGGAAATGGTTATGTGATCAAAATCCCATCTTGTACAAACTCTTGTAAAATCTTGTGAAATCTTGTATATGTCCTAAGCCCGTTTATATAACCATATCATGCTCTAAATCACAGGTTACCTACAGTTCTTACTTATCATATATATAGATATTTCCAGTTATCAAATCTCTTTCGTTTTACATATATTCTTTACAGTTCATGTATCTTACTCTATGCATGCTTTACATTTCCCAACCTGATATGAACTGCGTGAGATGTATTGTGCTCGTTTCTGTCCTGACTGGGTCTGTTGAAAATATTACAGATGATGATGGTGACTGTCCTACCTTCTATGGGACACATGAGGGTAACCTTCAGGAGCCTGAGGAGCATCTAGCTCAGTAGAGGGTGCCTAGTCTAGTCTAGTGTTTACAGTTTTCATTTTGTATCGGACTGTTCCGATTGTTAGTTGTGACTTAGTTATATTTCAGGTCTTGTACTTATTTGTGTTGGATATCTACTTTGTGTGGTGTGATAACTCTATATATATTCAGTTCTTTCTTTCGTCTGATTCCATATCATGTTCTATCTTGTCTTTCCTAGACTTGTGTTTGAGATATAGAGTTGAGATGTTATGTTATACCTCCGTGCGGAGATGACAGGTTTATATGTCTTATTGTTAGATGTTAGTTGTTATAGATAACCTATACAGCGTTCTACCGCCGACACTGCGGCGTAGGCTGGACGTACCCACGTTCTCGTGCCCCTAATCAGGGTGCGGGTCGTGACACGTACTGGAAAAAAACAGATGGATTAGAAAAAGGGTACGAATTACTATTTTCTTTAACAACAGATGGAGTACCAATGGGACACACACACAGAGAGACACTAGAGAGAGAGAGAGAGAGAGAGAGAGAGAGAGAGAGAGAGGGTCTTATACCGGTAATAAAGTTTCTCTCTCGAATCCCCAAACACAATCTATTATGATCACCCCTCCCTCGTGCCAAGCCATCTATATCTTGTTGTCAAACCTAAGACAAGAACAATAAAATGTAAAAAGATTTCTTTTATATATATATATATATATATATATATATATATATATATATGGTTAATTATTTTACTCAATTGAATCACTTATAGGACTTATAAGTCTAATTGTTCATAAGCGAAATCTAGACTCCAATGATTGTTTCAAAAATACTATTAAAAATTTGTCTCATATAATTGTGTATTATAATATAAATAGTCTGTTGGATGGATGTTAGTAGGCAGGGCCGGCCCTGGTCCAGAGCGGCCAGGGCGACCGCCCAGGAGGGGTCCCATAAAATTTGGGGGCCCAAAATAATTTTTTTAATATATATATATATATATATATATATATATATATATATATTATATTAGTAATCTTGTATTGAATATAGAACTATTATGTAACATGACCCTTCTTTATCACAAAACAATTGTAGTGTAGTGTTAGTATGTTAAGCTTGCACACAAGAGGTTCTAAGTTCAACTCTTGGTTGCAATACTTTTTGAAATTTACTTTTAGTTCATTATTATTATTATTATTATTATTATTATTATTATTATATGGACCCTATTTTAAAATTTTGCCTAGGGTCTGCTTGGATTGATAGTTAAGAAAGTTAAGTGAGAGAAATAAAATCATACTTGGTTTGGGGGTAGAGTTTTACGAGGAGAGGTTATAAATGGTTAGGTGAGGGTTTGTTTACCCCTCCCTGTATATTTTTTAAAATTTCAAATCGGAGGGTTAAAGAGGGGGGTTGAGGGATTTTGTTTAAAAAATCATAAATATTTTTTACTTGTCCTATAAAATATTATAATTGTTTTCTCTATTTTTTTTATATTTTTTTTGCTTTCAAAATGTTATTCCATAGCTTTCTCATTTGTGAAGATATTTTGACGAGTTCTAATAAAAATTCTAATCAAATTTAAGGTTTAATTGCAACTCGATACCCTCAACTATGCCAGTTTTTCAACTCGATACCCTTTTTTTTGTGACAACTTGATACCTGAAAAAAATTAGGACCAAAATACCCCTCAATAAATTTTGAAACTACCTCTCCTCGCCCAAAGGCCCGCCCTCCTACCCACCCCTGTCCACCCCCCCACACCACGCCACCTCCAACCCTGCCCACCCACCCCACTTCACCTCCACCGCCACCTACCCCCTAGTTGCCTCCACCGACCCCGACCCCCTTGCTACCCCGCCCCCGCTTCCCCACCTTCGGCTGCACCACCGCCCGCCCCCTTTCTCTCTTCGCGGTATCGCCGTCGCCGGCTGCGCATGCCCAGATAGAGAAAGAGGAGGGCGGGGCAACAGAGAGGAGGGGGGACAGTCGAGAGAGGAGGGAGGAGGGGTGTAAAACCTCTGAATTTTTGGATTTTTTTATTATTTATTTGAATTAAATGAGAATTTTTGGAATTTTCTAAGTATTTTTAATTTAATTATTATTATTATAGATGACTTTAGCCATGGTTAAGTTTTGGAGTACAAGATAACTAGGAATTGTGGCACGGGGAGTATAGTCAAGTGCTTTGGTTAGTGTATTACCCATGGTAGGAAAGGCCGAGCCATAGGTGTGTTCTAACTAAGAAAATCAGACCAAGTTGTGACTTAACTCCTATAAATGATATGAGTATTTATTATTAAGTTTATTGACCCTTAGGAGACCCGGTTGTACCAAACTAGCCCGGACTGGACCCGAGCCAAATCCAAGCCCATGTAGTTGGGTAGCGCGTCTAAAGACGTCCATGTAGGGTTATTTTAGATTCATATATCTCGTACCTTGTTTTAATTGACTAATAATTATTCTCTAAAATATTATTTTCCAATATAAAGGTTATATGTTTCTAAATTAATGTTATGTTGTGAGGGTATACCAATATAAGTCAAAAATATTTTCTTAGAATTTTAGAAATACTCGAATAAATTTTGGATTTATTTTGATATTGTTTAGTGATATTTTAAATAAGTTAAAATTTGTAGTTAATATATGTAAATATATATATGGACACCATTATATATATATATATATATATATATATATATATATATATATATATATATATATATATATATATATATATATATATATATATATATAAAATATATATATATGGAAACGGATCCAAAGCCCCCTTAAAAAAACCTGTCAAAACCCCCTTAATCTAAGTCGTCCGATATACATATTAACAACCGTACGATCTGGGGGCCCTCATTGCTACTCGACCGGTTGAGAAAAAAACCCTCTTCGTTCAGAAAACAACCGGTTGAGAAAAACCCTCTTCGTCCGATCTTCTTCTTCTTCCTCTTCCTTTTTTTTCAAAAAATCGCGGGGACTCGTCCGATCTGAAGGTCGCGATCATCTTCCTCTTCTTCCTTCTTCCAAACAGGAGCAACATCCTTCCTTCTTTCTTCCGATCAGAAAGGGAGCACACAGAGAGAGAGAGAGGTGCGGGATTATACTTCCATCTTCCTTTTTTTTTCTCTTCCAATACCTTAATTTTTAAGTTCTCAAATGATTTATTTTCATTTTTCAAATTGAGTTAGGGTCCTCACTTCCAATACCTTAATTTTTTAGTTCTCAAATGATTTATTTTCATTTTTCAAATTGCGTTAGGGTTCTCAATGACAAGTCTTGATGCACAATCCATTGGAGTGGGAGAAAATGTTGATAAAGAAGTTGTCGATGAAGCATCGACACCAACAAAGACCGATAATAGAAAAGAATTGTGGGTTGGAAAGGTCTTCAAATCCGTTGAAGAAGCGAAAGATTCCTATAAAGAATATGCTACAAACAATGGATTTGGTATTCGTAAAAGAACACAACATAAGGATAACAACAATAACGAGATTATGTCAGTCACTTACTCATGTTCTTGTGAAGGGACTTTCAAGAAACAAGATGAAGAAGATGATCGTGGACAGATAAAAAGGAGCACTTCTACAATGAAGACATGATGTGTTGCAAGAATGTGTATCTTGCGGAGGAAAAGTTAAGTGTGGTTGATCACTAAATTTTCAGATGAACATAATCATTTGTTGGTAACGCCGAGCATGCGTGTCTTAATTAGATCACATAGACGTGTGCCAACAACAGCTAAAGCATTGGCCGAGAGTTTTAGTCAACAAAATCTCCAGCTTAGTAAGATTCCTGCAATATTTGGTGGTTGTGCTGGGTTTGACAAAAGAGATATTTACAATCACATGAGGAATGTGAGGTCTGTGTATTATGAAGATGGTGATGCAGAAGGTGTCAGAAATTATTTCAAGAAGATGAGCTCGGAGAATCCTCACCTTTTCTACTCCATTCAATGTGACAGTGAAGGCAGAGCTGCAAATTTCTTCTGGATCGATACACGCAGCCGCATGGCGTATAGTCGTTTTGGAGATGTCGTGTCCTTTGATACGACGTACAGGACAAACAAGTACAAAATGCCATTTGCTCTATTTATAGGGGTGAATCATCATCGTCAGTCTATACTTTTTGGTTGTTCTCTTCTAGAAAATGAGGTCGAAGATACGTTCATCTGGTTGTTTGAGACATGGCTTGAAGCTATGGGAGGTGTGCCACCGATTTCTATTATCACTGACCAAGACTTGGCAATGACAGCGTGTCACTCCCACTTTTCATAAATAGGGGTAAAATGGTCATTTTGTATTTTTGAGAATTTTAGAAATTTTTATTTAATTATAATGTTATTTGGGGATTATTTGTGAAGCCCATGACTTTAATTTTATTTTTAATGTCCCTGTTTTATATTGTTTGGTGAGCCTTTTGTTTTTAGCCCATAACTTGTTAATCATTTTTTTGTGTTATTAATTAATTACTAGTTAGTTATTTTTCAGCCCAATGATTTAAGCCCTGGAACCAACAATCCGAAGCCCAAACACAATAGGCTAACCATTCTCCCACTCACCCGAGTCTCCCTCTCTGATCCGCCTAACCCGTGCCCACGTACTCCTCTCCCTCTCCACTACGTAACCCTTTGTTTGCAAAAACAAAAGTTCTTTATTTCACAAACTTTGTAAGAAGATTACAATTGAATTCTGTGAAAGGATAACTATAGGAATTCGATCTGAAGATGATCGCTTTATCCCTTGGACGATGTGAACTTTGAAGACGATAGCCTCTGAAGAATGCAGCAGCACTTGGACAAGAACTCCTTATCTTTGATGATAATAATGATCTGATCCCCTTAATGAAGGACTTGAAACTCTATTTATAGAGTTCTGGAAATAACTAATTTGTAGTTATTCTGGATTGCGCATGCTGAACTGCGCTGGTGACAAACTGCACAAACAACGAACTGCGCTGGAAGTTACTCGATCGTGGGCCAACTGTATTAGACGCGTGGCATTGTTTGATTGAAATGCGCATAGTCATGTACAGGCGGTTGCCACGTGGCGAACAATTAATGGCATGTAAGCCACGTAATAAATGTCAGTTATCTTGGTGGATTGCGCCACTTGAAAAGCGCTAGCATCAGACTACGCTGAGACTCGAGCTTGGTCAAACTGCGCTGAAGTTGAGCTGTCATACTGCGCTGGCTGTACAGCTGTCCTCGAGCGCTGTACTGCACAAGAAACGAAAGGACTCCTCGTTTATCGGGCTGTCAGCTGTCAGAAGATCGGATTTTTGTCAGGTAATGATGGCATTGCTACGTCAGCGTAGCGCGCTTGGGTGGTAGTACAGTTCAGCATGCGCGTTTGAATTGTAGCGCAATCTGCCTCCTGCACAGTCCATTTGAAGAGTGCACAATTTAATTTCCTCTGCTTATTTGATAAATGCAACTTGATTTTTAGGACCTACAGGACCCCCTTCAAAGTTTTCAAAATTTGAAAATATTCAAAGTTTCGAAATACTTTGAATTTCGAATTTAAAATCAAGTTGCGCAAGTTGCGCTTTGACTGCGTGTTTGGAGGAATTAGCTCCGACTTTTTGGCGCAATCGGAGGTAGCCGTTTCACTTCTGGAAAACTATAAATAGTTTCTTTTTTTCTTTCTTTCATCCTTTACTTGTTTTCGACTGTTCAAGAGACAAAAGCTTTCGTTCCAACTCCGACTACTTCTTCTCCTTCCCGCCGACGACAGCGATGGCTCCCTAGCGAACAGCCACTGAGAAGGGCAAGGGCCCCGCCGAACCCTCGACTCGTGTTGTGCCACGAGTTTCTCGTCATGAGACAGGTCATCCAGCATTGCAAGGTAGATGGCGAACCATGATCGAAACCCTTTTTAGGTTTCTAGATATTTTCAGACCTTCATACCTCTCTCTTTTTAGAGATTGATGGTATTTGCGCTACCCTGTTTAGGATTTCGGTTGCATTCAAAATAGTTTTCATTTTTATGAAAACTATACTCTTGCACAATCGGATGGAAAGCGCTGACAAAATGTTTGGCGCAATCCATCGTTTTGCGCAAGTCAGTTGTGCCAGCGCAAACTGATGTCTCACGCAAGTATGTTAGCACAAACTAATAACTTGCGCAAGCTGATTATACTGGCGCAATCTGATCACTTGCGCATATTGATTATGCTGGCACAATCTGATAACTTGCGCAGGTTGATTACGCTGGCGCAATCTGATAACTTGCGCAAATTGATGATCTTTTGTAGAAACTTTTGATTTTGTATGTACTGATCCTTGTTTTTTATTTGATGCAGTTAACCTCAGGGAAGACCCCAACTATGAGGTCTTTGCAGGATCCTTGGCTGAACCTGAATACAAAGAAGATCTATCTCATGTGACATTTCCTCAGTATGCCTTACCGTCATCTCGGCAAGCCGTCTTGACTGCACAGGACAATGAGACTTTGCTATGTATGATGAACGGGCAGCCTCTGCAAACTGCTGACACCGTCACTCATAAGAAGCCGTTGTTCTTGTTTGGTGAGGCCTTTGACAAGAACTCTCAGCCAAGACCTCGAATAGAACAGAGACTTATCCAGAGGGGCGAGAAGACAATCCTTCTGCCGGAGATCTCTAGATGCCTTCCTCTATCTCGATATGCTTTTGCAAGCTATCCCAGAAGAATGGAATGGGATATAACTCCACTTCAGCAAGCCCAAACAGGGAACATCTATGTCAAGAAGGGGTCTGACAACAAGGATATATTCTACAGTTCCTCTGAGCGCCGTAGCTCCTTGCTTAGAGGACTAAAGCCTGGCTGTATCCCGCCAGAAGATTCTTCCTTGCTGCTACCAGTGAGAACTCCGATATTCGCAAATGAGTTTGCGAAGGTAGAAGAAAGGTATCCGGATCAGGAGTTGCGGCTGACAGGCCTCGTGAACCCGGATAATAAGAGATGGATCTGTATAGCCAATTGGATATTGGTCCAATTTGAAGAGCGACTTAAGGAGATTGATCTATACCAAGCAGTGTATGCCACTGTTTATGGCTTTCCCCCCAATCCTCATCTATTCCTCGCATTGGCCGAGAGATACAACTATAGAACCGGGACTTTCATGACGCCCCGCGGAGAGATCGGGTTAGCTTTGCACGAGATGAAGTACATCTCCAGCCTGCCAATGAGGGATATCCCCTATGAAGAGTTTGTCCCGACAAATGATGAATTGGACAGACTCCGCCAAGAGAACGCTGACATGGTGGCTGTGTTTGAAGAGCTACTATGTCACTACAAGATCTGTTCTCTCTACTACAAGAGTGGCACGGCCGGCACCTGCTATACCACCAAATGGCTGTCATATCTTTTCCTCAATCATATCATCGAGAAGAAGACCAAGGAGCATGAGAACTGCCATTCTAACTACTTTCGGCCACTTAGCGACAGCGAAGTGATAGGGCTGATGGAGACACACGATGATATGGATATCAAGATCAAGGATGATCTCCAGTGTCCTCCTTTCAAAGAAGGAGACATTATTGAAAGCTACATGAGGATGGACTACAGGCCCATGTCAAAGGAAGCCCAGTTGGCAAGTTTCCTCACTTACTGGCCCCGACGATACGTCGTCCCTGGGGCCAGTGCAGTCGACCGCTTCTACCGTGGTGTACTTTTTGCTGCTGTCCGTCTGGTCTTCGGCTACCGGATGGATCTGCTGTCAGCAATGACATGCAGGGTGAACGCCGGCCTTCGCCTCTTCGCCGATTCAATGATTAAAGGAAAAGGCGAGAAAGGACACTTTCCCCGGCTGGAACTGCCATACACATACTTGTTCGGATGGCTGCTTCTACACCATCCTTCACTAATGAACCCTGACATAGGGGCAGTGGGCGGCAGCTTTCTAAGAAGATTTTCTGGATGTAAGTGGATTTATACCACTTTGAGAGATTGTCGACGCGCTCTGAACCTTGGTAGAGGATGGAGCTTCTACTGCGTTACCCCTCCAGTCGGTTATGAACATATGTCTACAAACCTTGTGGACTCCGGGAGGATACAACCTTTGGGCCACACAACATTCGATTGGCTGAGGACAATCCGACCGTCACACCTGGTATACCGGTTCGAGGATGAATGCTATCTCGAGCCCTATCTCCCCAGCCGTTTTGCGCACCAATTCGGTTATGACCAGTTTCATGTTGGTAATGTTATCTCATGCCTACAAGGAAAAGGGTTTTTAATTGATGGAGCCCGGGCTTGGGCATATTACAATGCCCGGGACACAAGGACGACGTTCTCAATGCCGTCCAGAAATGATCGAGGTCCTCGCATGCTGTATACGTACTCGATCTTCTATACAGCAGCAAACACTTTTGCTGAAAACTTCAATCTGGCAGACAGCTTCGCGACTGCGACTCGGTTTAAGAAAGGAGCACCTGTTCTGGTGCTTCCTGGAAATGATGAAGAGCATGAGCCAGCCGATGCGCCATTAGAAGCTTCGAGGGATGCCAACTTCCCTGAAGAAGTCTACGAGCCGCTGCGCGTCTCTCTAAAAGTTGTAAGATCTCCGGCCAAGGGGAAGAAGAGGAGGGTAGAAGAACCTTCTTCTCCAGTCTCTAAGAAGAAGATTGTTTTAGAATCATCGGAAAGGGTCACTACCCGGTCGTAATCTCGGCAACAGGCTGAGTCAATTCAGAGAGAAGAGGCGACGACCCTGACCTCCATTCAAAAACAAGAACATGCTATAGACGTAGAGAGCCCGGAGAGACCACTACACAGAAAGAAAATAGCCTTCAAAAAGAAAGTAGTCACTCCTCCAAGACCTATCCTGGCATCGGTCCTGACAAGTGCGGTCGCTGGAGTTATGATGCCGTCTCCTACACCAGCCCCTGAGCCCAGACAGGAAGCTTCCAGTACAGAGAAAAGGGACGAGGTTGTAGAGACAAGAGAGGAGATCGCGGAGACAGAGGATGAAGCTGCAAAAACAAGAGAGGCAACTGCAACTCTGATTCCAATCAACGAGTCAAAAACGTCTCTCGACGTATTGCGATCTCCTACACTTGCACCAGAAACTGCCCATCTTCCAACTTCTCCAAGATCACTTCGTGCTGAAGAAGACAAATTAATGATTGAGGCTCTAGAAGACTGTGACTTCGGCTTCCATGATGATGTAGATCCGGTCGCCGCAAGTGATAGCGAGGAAGCCCGAGAAGAAGGTGCGGATGATGAAGAGACATCAACAGAGACTATTGATGACACTCCGAATCCGGAAGAGGATGCTGATGCTTATGCATCCCAAGAAAAGAATGCTGTTAATGACATAGCACCGGAGGACGCTACTGTTACTGATCCGAGAGGTATTGAATGATATTGACAATATTCTTTTATAGATTAAATGACTGACATCTTAACTTTCATTTATGCAGAAATTCAATCTTCTCCAATTTCTCCAGTATGCACTGATATAGTGCCGACAACAGCGATAGCTAGCAGCAGCCGACATTTTTCAGGCGGCTCCGAAGCAGGAAGTAGTCAGGCAGTAATGTCTGAAGCCACTTCTGCGAGGTTGCAACCTATGTCAACAGATGACAAACTTGTCACTAGACCCAGCAATGGTAAGCTTGCCCTTATTTTTGATCCTTTTTGATAGTCGCTAATGACAGCAAACTGATGGTGTTTATTTGATTTCGCAGAGGAACATCTGGGAGGGGCAACTAGCTCCACCATGGCTCCTTTGTCCAGAGAGATTTCAACTCATGTTCAAGAAGCCGAACGTCTACCTGTACAAGCATCTGCTGCTTCAACATCTACAGGAGTAGTTGCTACACCCGGTACAGCGGCTACCAACAGATTTGTAGTTGGTTCTTTCACCAACCTCTTCTTCACTTCCTTAGGGCCCTTAGTAGAAAGGGTAATGGAAAGAGAGAATGTTGGTTTCATCACCGTTAGAACCCCAACTACTTATCTAATCGGTGCTATCCGAAGTCAGGGTGATGAAGCTCAAGCTGCCTATCTTGAACACATATTAGATGAATTGGAGGCATCTATTAAGATTTATAAAGATCTTAATCGGGGGGAGGTAGAACCCCTAGTGAATGCTGAGTTTGAAAGGATGACTCGCGAAGCTAAAGTCACAAAAGTTGTTTTCCAAACTTTTTTGGACACTTATGCCACAAAGGCTTCAGAGTATGATTCCCGGATGGAGATATTAGCGTCTGCTGCTAGGGAGAAAGAAAAGAAGGTTGCTGAACTGAATGCAGAGTTTGCTCGACTTCAGGAAGAGTTGAGAATCGTTCAGCTTGCTCTTGAAGAAGAGACTACACAGCATGAAGCTGCCGTTCAGCAACTAGACCTTCTGACCCACGAGAAGAATGAGTTTGTCACTTCCTATCAAGATGAAATCGCTCACCGCCTAGTGACCTTGCCATCCTTTGACGATGAATCTGGAATGACGAAAGCTAGAAGGCGGGTGTTGGATTCGCGTGAGGAACGACTTCAAGCATTGAAGAAGCAGATAGCTAGTTTGATGACCCCACCGATTGAGTGAAGGAAGACCTTTTGTACTTTTTCCTTCTTTATGATATATTTTTTTTTGTAATGCCTTTTATTTTGATCAATAAAAAGATATTATTTTTGTGGCTCTATTATTTTTTGCATATGTAGGTCCTAAAAAATCAAGTTGTACACATCAACAAAGTCATGAAGATCAAGAAATGAATCTTTTAAATGAACTGTGCAGACATCAGTTTGCGCAGCAAACAGATTGCGCATACTAGATTGCGTACACTCCCAAGCGTGCAGGCTGACGTGGCAGATCATCATCATTACCTGACATAAATCAAATCTTCTGACAGCTGACAGCGCAAAGAACGAGGCGACCGTTCGTTCAATCGTACAGCACGGCGCTCGAGGACAGCTGGCAGCGCAATCCATGTTGGCGCAATCCATTCCTGCGCAGTCCACGTCTGCGCAATCCAAAGCCAGCGCAATTCAGGTTGCGCGTTTTATCAACACAACTGACAAAGTATATGTGGCATTCATGCCATCAATTGCTCATTACGTGGCAACCGTCTACACACGATCATGCGCAATTCAATCAAAAGTTGCCATGTGTCCAAGACAGTTGGACCACGAACCAACAACTGCCTGCGCAGTCCACTGTTGCGCAATCCAATTGCTGCACAAACCATCCTGCGCAGTCCAGAATAACTAAAAGTTAGTTATTTTTCAGAACTCTATAAATAGAGTTTCAAGTCTTCATTCAAGGAGATCAGGGATCAGAGATCAGAGATCAGACTTCAAAGTTCAGAGAGTTCAGGAGTTCTTGCCCAAGTGCTGCTGTATTCTTCCGAGGCTTTTGCCTTCAACTTCCGAGGCTTTTTGCCTTCAATTCCAGAGTTGTTTTCAACTTCAGAGGCTCTGTCTTCAAAGTTCACATCGTCCAAGGGATAAAGCAATCGTCATCTAGATTGGATTCCTACAGTTGTACCATTCCCAGAATTCAAATTGTAATCTTTTACAAAGTTTGTATCAATAAAGTTTTACACTTTTGTTTTTGCAAACAAAATGGCGACTCTGCTGGGGAAGACTTCCTCCTCCGATGAGGAAGTGACAACTCAATGTGACGTAGCGTCTATCGGAAAGACGCAGAAGACACTGGTTGTGAAGATCAATCAGACAGCCTACGAGGCTATGATCAACTCCAAGACCACTCCTCGCACTGCAACCACTTCTGCCACAAGCAAAGTGCGCCCAGTATGGGTCCCAAAGACTGCTGTACAGTCCATTGATGCTGCCAGCAAGACTTCTGCGCAGTCTGCTATCAAGACTGCTGCACAGTCCAAAGCTTCTGTCATCAAGACTGCTGCACAATCTGTCTCTGCTACTGCTGCGCATTCTACTATTGCCAGTACACAGAAGACTTCATATGCTGCCTTAGCCAAGTACAAAACTCCTATGCCCCTGGCGCAATTGGCTGCCAATCTGTCTGCGCAGTCTAATGCTCCAACATCCAGAGTCCACCCTAAGCACTCTGTAGCAAGAACTCCTGATGCGCAAACCACAGTTTCTGTGGCCAAAATCAGTGCGCCATCCATTCATGCGCAAACTGCTCATGCGCAATCCAAGAGTGACAGCCTTTTGGCTAAACTTTCTTCTTCCCATAATAAGGAAAAAGGCTCTGCTCCTCTTCCCAAACACACTGTTGCTCCTGTGCAATCTACTGGGGGTAGTCCTTTGGCTATTCCTCTTCCTCTTCAAAACAAAGAAAAAGGCCCGTTGGTCTTTTCTCAAATTTTCTTGTCCCATGACTTGGAAGACAATAGAGGGAAACACTCTTTAGCTAACCCTTCTTCACAAAACAAAGGAAAATGCCCTTTGGTCTTTTCTCAATCTTCTTCAGTTTTTACCGAAGAAGATCAATCTGAACGTGCTTCGGCACCAATCAGTACTAGAACTCTTTCAAACAAGGATTCTTCTTTCCTTTATGACCAGAGAACTTGTACTGACCAAAGAGGTATTCTGCCTACCCCGGTAGCAGAATTCTAGGACCTCCCAACTCTCAAAATTTCTCGTTCCAGGCAGGAAAAACTGCTAGTGTCTCAAACAGAAACCCCTGGGGGTGAGTTTGCAGATCTAAGGACTTATCTCAACAGACCCACTTCGGTGAAACGCAAACAGCCAATGCCGAAGACCAAACATCATCAAAAACAAATCTCCAGGGTTAGAAATCCCGACACTTATGCCAATGAAGTTAGCACTTCCCTGTACACTCAAGGGACTAAACATTTGAAGAATCGGAATTATGTTCCGAACATTATCAAAGAACAGATCCCTCAGAGTTTTTCTCGTCCTGCTGTTGTTCCCGATCTCCGAGAACATCTCAGACAAAAACGAGACAATGTTTCAACACCTTCAGTTCAACCATCTGATCATCATTGCAACCACAAAGTCATCATCCAATGATATTGTCAAACAACAAAACGATCTGTCTTCGATCGTCTGACTTTTGTTAAATCTGAAGCTATGTCAGAAGAAGATGAAGTCTTGTATGCTTCTATCAACATGACTTCCCGAGATACTGGGGGTAGAAGATGCTCCAAACATGGCATCGTAAGCCAAGCCAGCGGTATTTAGATTTACTCCAAGAATCCTCTGAAAGAGTATTTCGGCATACCCGGTCTCGAAGTCGAGATACAATCGGTCAAAGGAATCTTCCTCAAAATCCTTCAGGTTATCTTCCTACTTCTCAGTCAGGAGATGACTCTTTCTCCGATTATGATGCATACAGCGAAAGCTCTGAACAGACAGTGTCTTCCACTGTACCAAGAGAAGTGACAGCTTATGTTGTCACTGATGATCCAGATGCTTCAACTTCAGCAAATCAAGAACAAAGAATTGCTGCACTGGAAGACAAGCTAAAGACTATGGCTGAAATGGTCGCCAGTATGCATTCTATCATTGTGGCACAACATGTCACACCACCGACTGTACCTACTGCGAGTCCAGAGATCATAGCATCCTCGGTACCTGCCAATACTAGGCTGGGGGTAGTGTCTCCTCAAATGCCTCCTGCACAAGTACAAGTTCAAACTACACCTAGTCAGTCAGGAGCTGGGGGTAGTGCTTACAATGCTGTTCCTCCTCCTACCACTCTAACTCAACCTGCTCCTTCTTCGTCGTCTGAAGACGCCAATGAAGCTGTCAAACTATTACGAACCCAGTTCGAAGCCTTCAAAGAGAAAGACAACTTGCAAAGATTGGAAATCAAGCAGCCTTATCTAGTTGAATGGAAAGAAGTTTCGTTCCCACCAAAGTACAAGATCCCAACGATCTCTTTGTTTGTCGGCATTACTTCTCCTAGTCAGTTCATCAATCATTTTGAGGTAATGACCGTTCAACTCCAGCCAAATAACGTTCTTCTTACCAGAGTGTTCGTCGGTTGTTTAGCCGGCATAGCATATGACTGGTACAGAAGTTTGCCCGATGGTTGTATCACTTCCTTCTCAGGTCTCAAACAAATCTTCCTGGAACGGTTCTATGAAGGATTCAACGACATGACTATGTCAACTCTCAACAAAATCAAACAGAAATACAATAAAACGACTGAGAGTTTCATCGAACGGTTCCGCCGTGAAGCCTTGAAGATGTCTCCCAGAACTCCAGCTGCTATCACTATTGATACTTGTAAGGCAAATCTTTTGCCTATCATCAGTATGTGGACAGGATCTACCCAGTTCCAAGATTGGCCCTCATTCATTGTCAATGCCAAAGCTGCGAAAGTGAGTGCAGAGAAGTTCAAGCAATTGGGGGTACAAATGTCTAATCCCGATCGAGATGAACACCAGACATCAGGTGGTGGCAACCGCCAGAACAACCGCAAAGCAAAAGAGACTTTGAACATCAATCTGAACAAGAATAAAGAGTCTCTAGCTATTAATGTAGCTCCGCCTACATCCACTTCCACTCCTTCTGCACCTCGACTGAAGGAACCTCGTCTGAAAGTAGAATATTCCTTTGACGAGAATGACACTGCAAGCATTTTTGATTGCTTACTCAAAAGTAACAAGATTCAGCTCCCAGACCCCAAGAAACCTGATGAAGTCGGTAAGACAGATCATCCTAAATATTGTGTTTACCACAGGTTCATTGGACATCCTACTCGAGCATGCTACGTGCTCAAAGGCAAAATTCAAGAGCTTGTCAATGCTGGTGTCGTCACTCTACAGCAAGATGAGAAGACTGTTACGGCGAACATGGTTTCGGTCCAGTTTGGTGATTTTCCTTCGCAGATGGTACAGCACGGTGTCATTCCTATTCCCAAAGCTACTCTTGAGATTGAGAATCTTCCGCCTCCATCAAGTGAAGGTCTTGTTCCCTTGTCTCTTGACAACGGCGAAATTATGTGGATCCATCCAGATCTTGTTTTCGAGTTCAAAGTTTCCTCTTCTTCTAAGAAGAAAGACCGCTCCAAAAGCAAAACAAAGATTTGCAACATGGTGTCTTTTGACCCCATAGTTGACGAAGAAATTTTGCTAGGCACCAGATCAGGAAAAGCTTACTTGAAGGAGTATCCTGAAGCTCAAGAGGATCCTGTCTCTTCTTCTGAACCTGTTCCAGTACAATCTACTTTCTCTGAAGAGATTCCTTCCACATCCTCACCAGTTGTAGTGCCTATTCCTCCCAAGCCGGTGGTTGCTGACAATGGCAAGCAACAAGTCCGCTTTGACAAGCCCCTGAAGAAATCATCTCCTACAGGACTTGAAAAGCCGTACAATTTTGATATATTGGCTCAACTAGCCAATACACCGGCTAGGCTATTAATCTTCGAGCTCTTGCGCCTTTCCAAGAAGACTCGAGAAACTCTAAGTGAAGCACTGATGCAAGCTGAAACTTGCTTAACTCTTCTCAAGAAGCCAGAATCAGAACCAGTCTCTTGCTGTCATTGTCATAGTGTCCTGGATTTGATTCCAAACATCACTTTCACTCAGGATGATATACTACTGGAGGATAATAGACATGATCGTCCTCTCTACTATACAGGGTATGTCGATTCGATGAAAGTCGATCGTATCCTGATAGATCCAGGGTCTGCTCTCAGTATCATGCCAAAGACGATGCTAGACGCATTAAAGATACCAGTTCATAGTCTTTCAAACACAATCACCACTATCTTGGGATTCAATCAAGGAAGGAGTGAACCTTTGGGCAAGATCCGCTTAAAACTTCAAATAGGCAATCTTCGCACAAAGGTGACCTTCTATATCATCGACAATCATGGTTGTTCTTACAACGCTCTTCTGGGAAGACCCTTCCTCCATGAACATAATGTTGTTCCGTCAACTCTTCATCAATGCTTTAAATATGTTGATGACAAAGGAGAAGTTCATAAAGAAGTTGCAGACCTTTATCCTTTCAAGGGTGTCGAAGCATACTGCAATGACGCTCGTATGTATAAGGAAGAATTTATGAAAGTGGTATTGGCCATGGATACTGAAGAAGACCAAGAAGCAGTGCCCAAAGACACTCTTATTATTCCTGTCAAAGGGTGTGTTTCTCATCCTCAGTCTTCTAAACCACTGGCTATTCACTTGCCAGTTCAGAGGCAATCTACTGATGGCGATCAGGAGCTTACCTCTTCTGAGCCACCTGTTATCGACTTACGTCGTAACAAGGACAAAAAGCAGCTCACTTCTTCTGAGCCACTTGTTGTTGATTTAACTCATAACAAGAAAAAAAGGAAGCTCATCTCTTCTGAGCCACTTGTTATTGACCTTCGTCGTAACAAGCCTCCTCCACGTTCTTTTTCTCCCCCTCTTGTAATTAATCTGACCAAGCCTGCTAAGGCTAAAGGCCCTGCTGTAAATACAGATGTACAAATTAATGAAAAAGTATATACTTTCCAGTATACTGATGTTATTTATCATACTAAATGCTATTTGGATATGTTAGATAGCTTCAAATTATTTATAATGGGAGTTGTACAATCTCTTCAAACAGAAGTTTCATGTGAACACCCAAAAGATTCATATCGTATTGTTCATGCTCGCAAGAAAGGCGAACGTCCAATACTTTTTAGTAAAAGACCGGAACAACAATTCAGTTATACGGATGATAGCAAAGTTAACGACACGGGTCATCTTCAATTCCATCGTTACAGTCAACAATCAAAAGACATCGTCCGAAAGATGGGTTATGACTTCAAGAGCGGCCTCAACTACGGTAAGGGCAGAAAGACTCCTCTCCGTACCGCTGTTCCACAAGAAAAGTCAGAGATGTATTATAGCAGGACCAAAAGAGGTCTCGGATATGCTTCTCCTCCGATGTTATCCCCAGCAGGCTCTGAATCTGATAGCGATGAGCGTTCTAACTCTTCTGATTCCAGATCTTGGGATTCTGACACTAGCATTGGTGAAGTCCATCGTGTGATCGTATCTTCTAATATGGTCTCCGCTGAACTTCCGGAAGGCTATGATGAGGATATTTAAGAAAGTTCTGAAACAGATCCTTGGGCTCAACAGATGGACAATCAGTGGGTACTCCGATTCGAACAAAGAGAACCTCCTACCGAAGATCAATTAGTTCAAATTGATGTAGGGGAAAGCGGGTCACCTCGTCCAATATTTATTAGCAAGAATCTTCCAAAAACAGATAAGCAAGAGTTGATTCTTCTTATTAAAGAATACATTGATGTCTTTGCCTGGAGTTATGAAGACATGCCAGAACTAGATCCTAAAATCGCTACTCACAAATTGAATATCATGCCGAATGCAAAACTGGTCAAACAACAACAACGGCATTTCAAGTCAGAAATAATGGACGCAATCGACGATGAAGTTAAGAAGCTCATCGCTTGTGGCTTTATTCGAAAAAAATAGCATCCCGATTGGGTAGCCAATGTCGTCCCAGTTCTGAAGAAAACCGACAAAGTTCGAGTTTGCATCGACTTTCGAGATCTAAATGAAGCATGTCCAAAAGATGAATTTCCTCTCCCTATCACGGACGTCATGATTGACAATACTTGTGGGTTCGAGCGAATATCTTTTATGGATGGATTATCTGGATATAATCAGATCAAGATGAATCCCGAAGATGAAAAACACACATCTTTCCGCACTCCTCGGGGAGTCTATTGCTACACAGTGATGCCATTTGGTTTCAAGAACGCTGGTGCAACTTACCAACGAGCTATGAGTATCATTTTCAGAGAATATTTTCGTAAAACAGTTGAATGTTATGTTGACGATATCGCTGTGAAAAGTCGTCTGAAAGAAGATCACATCCAAGACTTGAGAACAATCTTCAATCTCATGCGCCAACATCAGCTCAAGATGAATTCCACCAAGTCATTCTTGGGTGTCTCTAGTGGTAAGTTTCTTGGCTTCGTTATTACCTCTAAGGGTATACACGTGGATCCCGAAAAGATCAAAGCCATTCAAGAGATGCGTCCTCCACGCAACCTAAAAGAGCTATGAGGATTCCAAGGTCGACTTGCGTACATAAGGAGATTTATTTCGAACTTGTCTGGACGTTGCAGACCATTCCCCAACTAATAAAGAAGGGTGTATCTTTTATTTGGACTGAAGAATGTCAACAAGCATTTGACGACATCAAACGATATCTCATGAACCCACCAGTCTTGGTGCCACCAATCTCAGGTATTCCATTCTTGATGTACGTCTGTGCTATGGACCATTCATTGGGTGCTTTACTCGCCCAAAAGAATAAAGAGGATCACGAACAGGCCATCTACTATCTCAGTCGTACTATGATTGGTGCTGAACACCGTTATAGTCCGGTTGAAAAAGAATGTCTAGCTCTTATGTTCGCTGTTCAAAAGACAAGACATTACAAAATTGGACAAACTATTCATGTCATTTCCCGAGTTAATCCTCTTCGGGTACTCATAAAAAAGCCCAGTACACTCAATTCTCGGCTGGCTACATGGGCCATTCTTCTAGCCCAATATGACATGGTGTATGTTCCTCAAAAGTCTGTCAAAGGTCAAGCATTGGCAGATTTCCTGGCGGCTCATCCCGTACCAGAAACATCCAAGCTTTACGATGAAATTCCAGATGAGACATTGGAAGTCAATATGATCTCTGAAGAATTTCCAACCTGGCGTTTATTCTTCGACGGTACATCCAGGGTCGGACCAAATGGTGCCATTGTAGCAGGAGTCGGAGTTGTCCTCGTTTCTCCAGACGGATCAACTATTCAAAGAGCTTACTCTCTAGATGAATCCTGCTCCAATAATGTAGCAGAGTACAATGCTCCACTCATCGGCCTTCAGTTAGCCAAGCAATTGGATATCGAATATCTCGAAGTCTACGGCGACTCTAAGCTGGTTGTCAATCAGGTTAGAGGAACTTATGAAGTTCGCCATCAAGATCTGGTACCTTACTTTGAAGCAGCAATCAACATGGCTACATCATTCAAAGCTTTTTTCATTGAATATGTACGCCGAGCATGCAATACTGAGGCAGATGCTTTGGTCAATCTTGTAGCAGTCTTAGCCATTTCCATCAGAAGACAACAAGTGGTGGTTATCTCTAATCGGGAATTGTTTTGTGTCGAAAACAATCGTAACATTGAATTCAGTAATCTTGCTGAAAATAATATTATCAGTGAAGATTGGAGAACTCCCTTCATCGACTTTGTGGTTCATGACATACTCCCTGAAGATCCCAAGGAAGCCATAAGTATTCGTCGACGATCTCTACGATTCTACTACAACCAGACCACCAAGACTCTCTATCGGCGAACTTATGACGGCCTACTCTTGCGCTGTCTAGCTGGTGATGAAGCAAAATAAGTATTGCGTGAAGCTCACGACGGTGTTTGCAGAGCACATCAACCTGGTCCTAAACTACAGGATCGTATTCAACGCATGGGTTACTACTGGCCCTCTATGGTATCAGATGCCATTGAGTATGCAAGAAAATATCGAGCTTGTCAAATCCATACAGATTTTATTCATCAACCATCAGAATTTCTTCATCCGACTGCCGCCTCCTGGCCTTTCGAAGCTTGGGGTATGGACATCATAGGTCCTATTAATCCTCCTTCTTCCAGAGGACATCGGTTCATACTAGCAATAACCGACTACTTCTCTAAGTGGGCTGAAGCTATACCTTTGGCTGAAGTCAAAACCAGCAGTATTATTAACTTCGTCAAACACCATGTCATTTATCGATTTGGTATCCCTCGACGAATCATCCATGACAACGGACCGCAATTCATCAGCCAGAAATTCATAAGATTCTGTGATAATCACCGAATTGACAATGTCGCTTCGACAGCTTATAATCCTGCTGCTAATGGATTAGCTGAAGCTTTCAATAAAACCATTATCAAGATCCTCAAAAAGTTTGTATCCACTAACAAACAGAATTGGAGTGAAAAGCTTGGCGAATGTCTTTGGGCCTATCGAACTACGGTCCGCAACCCTACAGGCTTTACACCTTTCTCTCTGGTATACGGTTGTGAAGCAGTTCTTCCTCTGGAACTTCAAATCCCTTCTTTAAGGATTGCCATTGCTAATGAGCTCACTACAGAGAACAACGACCTTCTTCGACTTCATGAATTGGAGGCGCTCGATGAGAAGCGGTTAATGGCTCAGCAACATATAGAGCTATATCAAGCCCGCATCTCGAAGATTTTCAACTGCAAAGTTAAAGTCAGAGCCTTTCAACAAGATGAACTTGTTCTAACAGTCAGACGTCCTATGACTATGACTCACATGAGCAAAGGCAAATTTGATGCGAAGTGGGAAGGTCCCTATGTTGTAAGCAAAGTCTTCTCAAATGGGGCCTATCAACTCTCAGAGCTCGACGATCGAATTGCAATGATGCCTATCAATGGCAAGTTCCTTAAAAAGTACTATGTATAAATGTAAATGCTTGTAAATCATCAGACAAGTCCAAGTTCATAAATAAAATTTTATTTCATCATGAATGATAGTACATGATATTAAGGAAGATCACTATCATTCTTCTTAACATTGGGACGCGGACCACTGCCGTCCTTCTCAAAGATACGGTCAGCAAAAGAGCCGAGAATCTTCTTGCTGGAGCCCACGAGGAACTTGCAAGCAGCCAGCCTCATGGCCTCTTCTTCTTCAGTCTTTCTTGGTTCAAGCAGGAAGTCCAGAATATCTCGCGGTAGTTTTGGTGCAGACGAACCTTCGTCTGCCCCTGCCTGCTTTGGTTGAACCGATTCGGCCGGACGTTCTTCAACGCCTTCTTCAACCTTCCGGGTGAGTTCAGTCTTCTTGGGTGCATCTCCAGACGACATTTTTATGTTAGAAAAAGTGGAAGTGCTCCTTTCTGCTAAATTTCTGTTCTATTTATAGACAGAGATTTTTCGAATAACAAAGCGACATATTCATCCGACGGTTCATCCGTTCAATCGCATTCACCCGACGGTTCATCCGTTCACATTCATCCGACGGTTCATCCGTTCATTCACATTCACCTGACGGTTCACCCGTTCATTTATTTTTACTCGATGGTTCATCCGTTCACATTCATCCGACGGTTCATCCGTTCATTCACATTCACCTGACGGTTCACCCGTCCATTTATTATCACCCGACGGTTCATCCGTTCACATTCATCCGACGGTTCGCCCGTTCATTCACATCCATCTGACGGTTCGCCCGTTCAATCATTATCACTTGACGGTTCATCCGTTCATCATCATCAGACGGTTTTATCCGTTCATTTTGACGATTAATTTTTGTTCGTTTAATCATTCACATCAGTAACTTATCATCCTTGATTAAGTTATCTATTGAAATAATAATATTCGATATATTCTGTCACGTCTATATTATCTCTGAGCAGATATAATGAATATAATTATTTTTCCTACAAAATTCAGAAATATATCATGTCTTGCACCTCTGACTATATTTTCTATCTCTATTATTTATATCTGAACAAGATATGCAATAAATGATAGAGCCACAACAAAATGTCTTTTATTAATCAAAATATGAGACATTACAAAAGCACATGTGCTACAAAAGATACAAAATGTTTTACTGAGACGGAGGTATTATCAGAGTAGCAATTTGCTGCTTCAGGATATGCAACCGTTCTTCACGTGATGTCATCACCCTTCTCCTGGCTTCTTCCATCCCAGTTTCTTTATTGAAAACGGGCATGGAGACCATTCGGCGAGTGATCTCATCATTATGTGCTGTTACATACTCATTCCTTTCCTGAGTAAGAGCATCAATTTGTTGGATCGCTGTCCGGTGTTCTGTAACTTCATTTTCTAGTTCTTCTTCAAGACGAGCAATCTCCATTTTTAGATCTATAATTCTCTTCTCTCTCCGCTCAGCAGCTGAGATCACCGATTCTAACTTAGAATTATATTCAGCAGCTTTTGTAGTATAAGCATCCAAGAAATTTTGGAGGCTCACTCTCTCAATTGTCGCTGCCTGAGCCAGTTGTTCGAACTCTGCCTGCACTTGAGACTCTACTTCTCCTTGGTTGAGCTCTTTATAGTTTTTGATGGAAATCTCTAGCTCATTCAAAATATAATCCAGGAAAGTGGCCTGAGCCTCGTCACATTGTTCTCGGATAGCCCTTACTAAGAGAGAGGTTGGACCTCTAACCATAAAAAAATCAGTACCCTCTTTTTCTATCATTCTATTTACTAGAGGTCCCAAAGACTCAAAAAAGCATCTGGTAAATGATTTGATCACAAGCTGATTAGTTGCCAGAGCGCCAGGAGTCGCAGCTACTCCTGTCGATGACAAAGCAGTAGGACGCTCGACTTCTCGTGTCTGAACTGCAGGTTCTTTGATTAAAGGAATCGAAGTGGAGCTCGTTGCCCCTCCTGGTCGTTCTTCTGCAAAATCAAAATATTGTCATTTTGACTGTCATTGGCGATTGATAAAATCAGAAATAAAAACATGCATTACCGTGGATGGATCCAGCAATAAGCTTGTCATCTGCACGAGCAGAGTCTGGTTGAGCTGAAGTAGCTTCAGATGCTACTACTTGGCTGCTGCCTGCTTCAGAGCCGTAAGAGAGATGACGGTTGCTACCAGCAATCTCCGTCGCAAGAACTATGTCCAGACATACTGGAGGTGCTGGAGGAGCTTCAATCTCTGCATGGAGTACATATGTAAAATGTCAGCTATCAATCTATTTTAAAGAAGATTGTTGATTTCATTTTATACCTTGGGGATCGACGGCGGGAATTTCCTTCAAGGCCACTTCTTCAGTTATTGGAGCTGCCTCTTCCTCAATATCCTTTTCAGGATCCAAGGAGTCATCGGCAGCTTTATTGGATATATGATCTTCATCATCCCTTTCGGGATCCTGTGTGTCTTCATCAGTCTCTGATGATGAACTTTCATCATTTTCATCTTCTGCTGGTACCTTCCCACTATCAGTATCAGTGGCTTGATCAACATAGTCTTCTTGTAAGTCGAAGTCACAGTGCTCTAAAGCTTCAATCATCGTACGATCTTCTTCTGCGCGAAGGGCCCCAGGTGTAAGAGGCAGTTGAGAAGATTCCGCAGCAGGTAAAGGAGATCGGACGACATTATACTCTTCTTCTGCAATGTTGTTTCTGGGCTCTTCAGCCTCATTTCTCTGTTCAATTTCCTCTCTCTGTTCCGGACTAGGAGTTTTATGTCCAGTCTCAGAAACAAAAGTTGGAGAGGGCATGGTGATTCCCGCTGCAGCGTCTATTACCATTGAAGATGAAACTTGTCCTCTACGGACCAACCTTTTCCTTCTATGAAGAGGTCTCTCAGGACTCTCTGCATCTATTGTCTCGACTTGTTTTTGAACAGAGGTCGGAGTGATAGCTTCTTCTTGCTGAATTGTCTCGGCAAGCTGCCGAGATTGAGATCTAGTGGTAATCTTTTCAGAGGAATGATCTAAGATTAGTTTCTTCTTTGCTGCCGGAGCAGGAGGCTCCTCTCTTCTCTTCTTCCTGGCTGGAGATTTAGCCACCCTCAAAGAAATACGTAGTGGTGCGTTAACCTCTTGAGGGAACATACCGTCCCTTGAAGCTTCCAAGGGTGCATCTACTGGCTCATGCACTTCATCATTTCCTGGGAGTGACATGGCGATTCCTCCTCTCTTCAATCTTGTTGAAGATGCAAAGCTATCCGCGAGATTGAAATTTTTAGCAAAGGTGTTCGAAGGTGTATAGAATACTGAGTATGTAAGTAGCATCCGAGGGCCATGATTGCTGTTTACTGGCATCGAGAATGTTACTTTCGTATCTCGAGCATTATAATAAACCCAAGCTCGGGCCCCATCTATCAAGAAACCCTTTCCTTGAAGGCACGTGATAGCATTTCCCACATAGAATTGGTCGTACCCGAACTGTCGAGTAAATCGACTGGGGAGATATGGCTCTAAATAACATTCTTCTTCGAACCGATACACCAAATAGGACGGTCGAATTGTCTTCAACCACTCAAAAGCTGCACGGCTCAAATGTTGCATCTTCGAGTCAATCATATTTGTCGGCTTTGTTCATATCCAGCAGGAGGAGGAGTGCAACAAAAGTTCCATCCTTTGCTCAGGTTCAGAGCATATCTACAATCTCTCAGAGCAGTGTATTTCCACTTACTATGAGAGTATCTCCGCAAAAAGCTGCCGTCGACCGGTCCCATGCCTGGGTCCATCAAAGTAGGATAGTGAAGGAGCAACCACCCAAATAGATATGTATACGGTAATTCTAGCCGAGGAAATTCTTTTTCTCCTTTAGTTTTCAGCATCAGATCGACGTACAGACGAAGACCGGCATTCAACTTACAAGTCATCGCTGACAAAAGATCCATCTTGTAGCCGAAGACTAATCTAACGGCGGCAAAAAGAACACCACGATGGAAGCGGTCTACAACACTCGATCCTGGGACTACAAATCGACGGAGCCAATGTGTCAGAAACCCTGCTAATTGGGCTTCTTTTGACATAAATCTATATCCTACTCTCAAATAACTCTCGAGAGTATCTCCTTTATTCAAAGGAGGACATTGATGATCATTCTTCATCTCTTCATCCAAATCTCCACTTTCCTCCATCAGTTTCACCACTTCATTGCTGCTCAGTGGTCTAAAGAAGTCAGGATAGCATCTATCATGTTCCTTAGTCTTCATTTCTTTAATGTGGTTAAGGAACATATAAGGCAACCATTTTAAGGAATAGCAGGTATTTGATGTAGCACTTTTGTAGAACAGAGAACAGATTTTATAATGACATAGCAGTTCTTCGAAGACTGCTACCATTTCTGCGTTCTCTTTCCGAAGTCTATCCAACTCATCATTGGTTGGGACAAATTCTTCATATGGGGCATCTTCCATTGGCAAGTAGGAGATGTACTGCATCTCATGAAGTGCAAACCCAATTTCTCTGCCAGGAGTCATGAAAGTCCCTGTTCTATAATTGTACCTTTCTGCTAGAGCCAAAAACAGATGCGGGTTGGGGACAAAACCATAAACAGTGGCATGCACTGCTTGGTACAAGTTGGTTTGCTGAAGTTTGTTTTCAAACTTGGTCAGAATCCAGTTTGCTATGCAGTTCCATCTCTTAAAATCTGGATTCACCAATCCAGTTAATCTGATGTCCTGCTCGGGATATCTTCCCTCGACCTTCGTAAACTCATTTACGAATATTGGAGTTCTGACAGGCAATAACAAGGAAGAATTCTCCAGCGGAATACAACCGGGTTTCAAACCTCTTAACAAGACACTGTACCGTTCTGAAGAACTGTAGAACATGTCCTTCTTGTTCGGCCCCTTCTTCACAAAAATCCTTCCTGGACGGGCATCTTGGAAAGGTGTAAGGTTCCATTCCATCTTCCTCGGATAGCTCGCATGAGCATACCGGGATAAGGGAAGGCAGCAGGAAATATCTGGTATCGAGAATGATCTATCCGTCTGATGAACAATCCTTTCTTCCATCCTTGGTCTCGGTTGAGAACTTTTCTCAAAAGCTTCACCGAACAGGAATAATGGCTTCTTGTGAATGACAGCGTCTGCTGACTCCAGAGGTTGTCCATTCATCAAACATAGCAGTGTCTCATTATCTTGGGATATCAAAATAGCCTGACGGGAAGTTGGAAGATCATATTGAGGATAGTGCACATGAGATAGGTCCTCTTTGTATTCTGATTCTGAAAGGGTCCCTACGAAGTTCTCATATTCTGGATCTTCTCTAGTATTAACTGCATCAGACAGAGAAAACAAAAAATTCAGCATAAAGATAAAGAAAAGTCAAGGATGCTATCATCAGTTTGCATAAATCAGGATTGCGTAAATCAGCCTGCGCAAACAATCAGACTGCGCAAACAAACAGACATCAGTTTGCACTGACAGTCTTACGCAAATCAGCAAGTTGTGCTGACTTTTGTCAGTGCAGTTCAACCGATTGTGCAGAATGTTGTCCTTCATAAAAATGAAGAACGAACTGATTTGTGCAACCAGAACCCTAAAAAGGGTGGCGCAGTATGATCACATCTCTAAAAAGAGATGGATTCTGAAGAACAGTGAGATCAAAACCCTAAAAAGAGTTTTGATGTGGTCATCTACCTATCAGTGCGGGATGAGCAGATTCGTGACGAGAAGCACGTCGCGCAACCCTTGCCGAAGATTCGGCGGAGGCTTTTCCTTTGGCAGCGGCGGAGGATCGTCGGTAGCCATCGAGGTTGTCGGAGAAGAAAGGAAGAAAGATCTCAGAAATTTTTTCTCTCAAGTGCACGAAGAAAGCAAGTAAAGAACACTTCGAAGGAATTGAAGAGCTATTTATAGTTTTTTAAATCGAAACGGCCGCCTTAGATTGCGCCTAAAAATGGGGCTAATCCCTCAGATTGCGCGGACAGCTCACTACATGCGCAAATTGATTTCAATTTCAAAAATTCAAAGTATTTCAAAATTTTGAATAAATTTGACTTTCGAAAACTTTGAAGGGGGTCTTGTAGGTCCTAAAAAATTAAGTTGCACACATCAACAAAGTCATGAAGATCAAGAAATAAATCTTTCAAATGAACTGCGCAGACATCAGTTTGCGCAGCAAACAGATTGCACATACTAGATTGCGCACACTCCCAAGCGTGCAGGCTGACGTGGCAGATCATCATCATTACCTGACACAAATCAAATCTTCTGACAGCTGATAGCACGAAGAACGAGGCGACCGTTCGTTCAATCGTGTAGCACGGCGCTCGAGGACAGCTGGCAGCGCAATCCATGTTGGCGCAATCCATTCCTGCGTAGTCCACGTCTGCGCAATCCAAAGCCAGCGCAATTCAGGTTGCACGTTTTATCAACACAACTGACAAAGTACATGTGGCATTCATGCCATCAATTGCTCATTACGTGGCAACCGTCTACACACGATCATGCACAATTCAATCAAAAGTTGCCATGTGTCCAAGACAGTTGGACCACGATCCAACAACTGCCTGTGCAGTCCACTGTTGCATAATCCAATTGCTGCACAAACTATCCTGTACAATCCAGAATAACTAAAAGTTAGTTATTTTTCAGAACTCTATAAATAGAGTTTTAAGTCTTCATTCAAGGAGATCAGGGATCAGAGATCAGACTTCAAAGTTCAAAGAGTTCAGGAGTTGTCACATTCCTATTTTAGAAATAGGTATATGACTGTATTTCGACTGTATTTCGTATTTTGGAGGATTTTAATTTTGGGGTGTATTTGAAATTTTTTTATTATTTTATTGGAGGTAATTTTACCCTCATAATTATTTGTTATTAATTAAATTCCTTGATTCCTATATCTACCCCAAAAGAAAACCCTAACCCAAACCCTCACTCCCCTCTCTCTCTCTCAGCCGCCACTACCCCCTCTCTTCACTCTTTCTCCCTCCCCCGACTCCTCACTGGACCAGCCCCCTCCCCCTTTCCTTCTTCCCTCCGCTCTCTCTCGAGCTCACTCTCTTCTCTCCCGCTCCTCCCCGGCCAGCTCCGGCCACCACCGCCACCATCACCCCCAGCACTTCCTACCGCCGCCAGCACCACTTCCCACCGTCGCCACCTCTGTCTCTCCCTCTCTTGCTGTTCCCGGCGCCCGCTACCACCGCAGCCGTCCCCTTTCTCCTCCGGCCCCCTGAGCGCCGCCGGTGCCCTCGTCTCCACCGCCACCGCCCTCGTCATCGTCGCCGTCTCCCCCACAGCCGGCCTCCTCTGCCGCGACCAGCGCCACCATCATCGTCGCCGTCGTCATCTCCCTCTCGGCCGGCCTCCTCCGTCGCCACCAGCACCACCACCGCTGCTGCTGCTATCCCCTCCACCGGAGCCCGACCGACCCCGGTGAGCCCCGATCTCCCCCTCTTCCTGTCTTCTCCGCCGGCGGCGACCAGCCCCGTCTGGCCGAGCACCCCGGTGAGCCCCTCCGCCTGCCTCTCTTCCTCGATCTCCGTGCCTCGGGGTACGTATTGTCTCGAGCAGCGTGCTGCTTTGTGTAGTGTGCTGCCTCGAGCAGTGTACACTCATACAGCGTGCGCTTCTTCGGTTTACGTGCTGCCTTGGGGTGCGAACCCCTCGGGATGTGTGTACCTCGGTGTCCGTGTTGCCCCGTACTCCGTGCCTCTTGATTTTGTGTCGTCTCGGGTTGCGCGTACCTTGGTGTGCATGCTGTCCCAGTTTTCGTGCACCCCGATCCACGTGCTGTCTTGGGCAGCGGGACGCCTCGAGCCCCGTGCTGTCTCGGGCACCGTGCCACCTCGGTTTGTGTGTTGCCTCGATCCTCGTGTCTCGGCCTTTGTGTCTACCTCGTGACCCGTGCACGCACCGATTTACGTGCCGCCTTGGTATATGTGCCACTTTGGACTTTGTGCCATCTCGATTTACGTGTACGTACGGATTTACGTGCCGCCTTGGTTTGTGTATCACTTTGGACTCCACACCGCATCGATTTGCGTACATACGTCGACTTGTATGCCGCATTGATTTGCTGCTTCCTTGAATTTCGCTCTGTCTCGATTCGCGTGCACGCCTCGATTTGCGTGTCACGTTGATTCGTGTGCCATCCCGATATTCGTGTCATCTCGATTCTCGTGCGCGTTTTGATATACGTACACGTCTCGGTTCACGTGTCCGTATCGTTCCGCGTACCTCGATTTCCGTGCTCGATCCCTGCACTGCTTGCAGGACCCACACGGTATAGCCTTCTGCCATCTCTTGTGATTATTCTACTATTTTATTATTTAATTCTAATGATTGTTTATTATGTGTTCTGAGGATCTCGATTGGCGTGCTAGCTTGGATCGCGACTGTCGAAGACTTGCTTACCTAGCCGAGCCCTCTAGGCAAGTATCCCTTGCTCATCGACGGCTCTTGTCCTCTCTCCTGGATTTTATGGCATTTAATTAATTTGTACTTGTAAACTGTATAACCATGATTAGTGTAGCCTAGTAGTAGAACTGCCATGATGATAACTTAGGATAGCTTGGTCCGATATCGGGATAGACCGTATCGGACAACTCGGATGGGTCATCCACACCTCCGAGGACACGAGCACGACTCACATGTATGGATCGTCCCCATATGCCCCGTATCCGACTCGCGGTCGGGTAACGGCTTTGGCTAACTGTTTTTATGACTTTGTTTGTGGCTTGGATATGACTGTGGGTCTTGGTGCGCCCTGAGTGGCGATTCTTGCTACATGTGTTGGTTTGGCGCCCAGTACGTATTGTAGTGCTGCTGGAGGCCGAGACTTAGTATTCTCGGCTAGGGTTGGTGCCCAGTACGCATCGTAGTGCTACTGGAGGCCGAGACTTAGTGTTCTCGAATAGCGATTCTGCGGCGGGTTGCGCCGAGTAGATTTTAGCCCTAATTCGTAGGGTGCTCCCGTCAGAATACAAAGGAGACTCTGCCGAATTTTTCCAGAACTCCCGGTTGGGAACTTGGTTCGAAGGATTGGGCAGTGCCATTCCTTTGGTTTGCGAGACTGAACTCATGCATATTCTTCTTGGTATAGTATCCCTGATCTCATTGCCTGCTAGGTAGACTCCCGACTAGATTAGTCGCCTAGCGTCTCGATCTGTCCTGCCCGCCGGATTGTATAAGGAGAGCGATTCTACTCGGGTGAGGGTCTGCAACCCTGGTCCTTGTTTGGTTTAAGGGTTGTGGATCTGATCCAGAGTGGTTCACGCAATCCTTGCCTTTTCGACGGTATCACCCATTGGACTCTTGACTCGTGACTCTTCCTTTAGATGGTGTTCTAGTTTAGTTTGTTATCCCATTGTCTGTCCTGTCCGCCGGATTGTGTAAGGAGAGTGGTTCTACTCGGGTGAGGGTCTGCAACCCTGGTCCTTGTTTGGTTTAAGGGTTGTGGATCTGATCCAGAGTGGTTCACACCATCCTTGCCATCTTCCGACGGCGTTGATTAGTGTTGACCCGTGTGTTGGGATTATGATCTTATTCGAGGATTGACTATGAGGAGATATGATATTGAGATAGTGATAATGGTAGACTAAGTGGATTCTTAGATAGTGTTGCTAGTTCTTTGGTAATGTTCTAATTTGATCAGATATGTCTTCGAGGACTTTTGGGTTTTGGATACTGGTGCGAGTGTCTCGCGGAACGAGGAGAATATCGAGGGAATTATTATATGATTTTTACTCGACTTCCCAAACGCCCAACCTGGTACCTTTGCGTATTCCGGTAGTTAGAGAACCTGGTTGATTGCTGTGTCTTGGTAGTTGAGGGGCTTGCTTTCTGGTGGCTTGTGATCATTGACTAGGAGGATTCTTGTGAGTCTGAGGGCCTAGCATTGTTAGGGGGAATGAGATTGGTATTTGGTGGTTGTCTTTATTGACGTGATATTCACTCCCTCATGGATGTGAGGCACTTGATAGATCGATTAGGTGGATAGACCGACTTGATGATTGGAGCTGTAGGCTCCCATATATGCTTGAGATGTTATTATAGTAGAGGTTCTAGTCTTGTACTTGACCTGATATCCATGCTACGATGTGGACAGATGACTTCTTGTGACTGACAGAGTTGTCCTTGTCCCAGACCTGACTACCTGTATCCGTGCTATAAGTCCAGCTTACCCTGTGAGGTACTGGTCCTGACCTTGCACTGCGGTGCCCTTTGTCTATTGGCACTTTGAGGTGCTACTTCCATGATTATATGGCATTACGATGCCATCATGATATTATGGCTATATTATATGATTACCTACACGGGTATCTGGTAGTTGGTCTATAGTCTTAGCGTGGTTAGGATTGCTTGCTTGCTTGTTGCATAACACTAAGGATGGATCACAACTGGGACTATAGGTGCCGAGGCTGATTCTTACTTAGCGTTCTCGTACTGAGGTACGACATCTAGGAGGATGAGCGTGTGACCACGGCATGTGATTCCGGATAAATGTTGGGTTAATCTAGGCAACTAAAAATGGTAGAAGCATTGGGAGGGAACGAAATCCCGAGATCGTGCATTACCGGCCGCCACAGGCTCGTCCTGGCGCGTCGGGGTTGGCCGCCACGGATATGGCAGTATCCGACTACTATATGTACTCCTGCTTAGCCCGGTGGCCTTCCGAGGGACCGGTGCATACCTACCTGCTGTGCGTTATTTGGCCTCGCTAGCCCTTGCGGGATATGGTACGATCTGAGGATTCCTATATTGCATTATTGGGGTAACCCAACCTCCACCTAGACAGCCGTAGGCATTTGAGTGGCCGCTTATTTATATAATTGTTTGGCTTGTTGCTTGCTAAGCTGGCTGGCACGTAACGCTGTCCCGGTGCAGTAATTCATTCCCTTGTTCTTGTTTGATGTAGGGATGAGTTACTGTTCTGATGACAGACTACGAGTTCCAGTTGGCAATGCTAGCATTAGTGGATGTTAGGATGACTGTGATGATTGTTGGTTACTTACGTATTAGTGGGATTGCTGCCTTATATTCTGTAATCGTGCGTTGGTACCGCACGATCCCTTACCTTATTTACTGTTTTTAGATGCTATTCCTGTCATATTATATCATGCTGGTTTTTCTTCGCCCGTCCTTGAGCCTTCCTTTCTGGTACTTGCTACGGTTGGCCTGACCAACCCTGGATTGTTCCCAGATTGCCTGTGACCGACCACGTGGATCTTCCAGACTTGACTTGGAGGACGTGCTTCAGTTTTTGACCATGAGGGAACTGTGTGGGAAGGTATTCTTGTCTACATTATTTCTTATTGTAGACTCTCTGATTATCATATGAGTATTTCCTGTTTTTCATATGATTATCTCTCTTGTCGTTATTTTATTGATTATTGCCTGTGGATATGAGATCGGATTTAGGCCATAGACTGCTTGCATGCTAGGATACCCAGCAAGATTGACAGCCACGATCGCCGTATGACGTTTTATACCTCATACGGAGTAGCTGGCCTAGTCCGTCCCAGTATTTTGGTACTGGGGCGTGACAGGAGTTCTTGCCCAAGTGCTGCTGCATTCTTTCGAGGCTTTTGCCTTCAACTTCCGAGGCTTTTTACCTTCAATTTCAGAGTTATTTTCAACTTCAGAGGCTCTGTCTTCAAAGTTCACATCGTCCAAGGGATAAAGCAATCGTCATCTAGATTGGATTCCTACAGTTGTACCATTCCCAGAATTCAAATTGTAATCTTTTACAAAGTTTGTATCAATAAAGTTTTACACTTTTGTTTTTGCAAACAGCATATCCCATTAAGGATATAAATAATAGCGATGGAAAATATATTCAGAGGTTCAGGACATGATATATTTCTTGATTTAGAAAATAATTATATTCAATATATCTGCTCAGAGATAATATGGACATGGCAGAATATAATTTTTTGAATATCATTATTTCAGTAGACAACTTAATCAGAAATAATAAATACGTGACAAGTTGCTGATATGGGTGAACGGATGAATTGAACGAAATGAATCGTCAGGATGAACCGTCGGATGTATGGAATGAACGGGTGAACCGTCGAATGAATGTAATGAACGGGCGAACCGTCGGATGGATGGAATGAACGGGTGAACCGTCGGATGGATGTAATGAACGAATGAACCGTCAAATGAATGTAATGAACGGATGAACCGTCGGGTAAATGGAATGAACGGGTAAACCGTCGGATGAATGGAATGAATGGGTGAACCGTCGAGTGAATGTAATGAACGGGTGAACCGTCGAGTAAATAGAATGAACGGATGAACCGTCGGATGAATGGAATGAACGGGCGAACCGTCGAGTGAATGGAATGAACGGGTGAACCGTCGAGTAAATGAAATGAACGGACGAACCGTCGGATGAATGGAATGAACGGGCGGACCGTCGAGTGAATAGAATGAACGGGTCAACCGTCGAGTAAATGGAATGAATGTTGCGAAGAACGCGTCGCTTCGATGTTTTAAGAATTTCTGCCTATAAATAGAACAGAAATTGAAATGGACGTCTGAAGATGCATCCAAGAAGGCTGAGATTGTCCCGAAGGTTGAAGAAATCACGGAGGAACCTCCAGCCGAAGTAAACCAGTCAAAGCAGACGGAAGTGGGTGAAGGTTCGTCTGCACCCAAGCCACCGCGGGATATCTTGGACTTTCTACTTGAACCAGGGACGACGGACGAGGAGGAAGCCATGAGGATGGCCGCTTGCAAATTTCTGGTGGGTTCGAGTAAGGATGTTCTCGGCTCTTTTGCCGATTACATTTTTGAAAAGGACGGTAGTGGTCCTCGTCCTGTTTTCAAGAAGGACGATAGTGATTCTCGTCCATGATATCTTGTAACACCATTTATGATGAAATAAAATAAAATTTTGTTTATGAACTGTTTTGTCGTATTTACAAGAAATTTCTTTTACATTCATACATGATACTTTTTAAGGAATTTGCCATTGATAGGCATCATCGCCACTCGACCGTCCAACTCTGTAAGTTGATAGGCTCCATTTGAGAAGACTTTGCTCACGATATATGGACCTTCCCACTTTGCGTCGAATTTGCCTTTGCTCATATGAGTCATGGTCATAGGACGTCTGACGGTTAGAACCAGTTCTCCTTTCTGAAAAGCTCTGACCTTAACTTTGCGATTAAAAGCTTTTGAGATTCAGGCTTGATATAACTCAATATGATGTTGAGCCAATAACCGTTTCTCGTCGAGCGCTTCTAATTCTTCAAGTCGAAGGAGGTCATTGTTCTCTGTAGTGAGCTCGTTGGCAATGGCAATCCGCAGGGATGGGATCTAAAGTTCCAAAGGTAGAACTGCTTCACAACCATACACAAAAGAAAAAGGTGTACAGCCTGTAGGGTTACGGACCGTAGTGCGATAGGCCCATAGACATTCTCCGAGTTTCTCACTCCAATTCCGTTTGTTAGTAGATACAAAATTCTTAAGGAGTTTGATAATAGTCTTGTTAAATGCTTCAGCTGAACCATTAGCAGCAGGATTGTAAGCTGTCGAGGTGACATTGTCAATCCGATGATCGTCACAAAACCTGGTAAACTTCTGGCTAATGAACTGTGGTCCATTGTCGTGAATGATCCTTCGAGGTACACCAAATCTATAGATGACATGGTGTTTGACAAAGTTGATGATGCTACTGGTCTTAACTTCAGCCAGAGGTATAACTTTAGCCCATTTGGAGAAGTAATCGGTTATAGCTAGTATGAACCGATGTCCTTTAGAAGAAGGAGGGTTGATAGGACCTATAATATCCATGCCCCAAGCTTTAAAAGGCCAGGAAGCAGCAGTCGGATGAAGAAATTTCGACGGTTGGTGAATAAAATCTGCATAGATTTGACAAGCTCGACATTTCCTTGCATATTCGATGGCATCTGATACCATAGAGGGCCAGTAGTAACCCATGCGTCAGATACGATACTGTAGTTTAGGGCCTGGTTGATGTGCTCCGTAAACACCGTCGTGAGCTTCACGTAACACTTGCTTTGCTTCATCACCAGCAAGACAGCGTAAGAGAAGACCGTCATAAGTCCGCCGGTAAAGAGTCTTGGTGGTCTGACTGTAATAGAATTGAAGAGACCGCCGACGAATATTCGTAGCCTCCTTAGGATCTCCAGGGAGTATATCATGAACTACGAAGTCGATGAAGGGAGTTCTCCAATCTTCACTAATAACATTGGCTTCAGTAAGATTACTGAACTCAATATTACGATTGTTTTCGATGCAAAACAATTTCCGATTAGAGACAACCACCACCTGCTGTCTTTTGATAGGGATGGCTAAGACTGCTGCAAAATTGGCTAAAGTATCTGCTTCGGTATTGCAAGCTCGACGAACATATTCGATAAAAAAGGCTTTAAATGATGTAGCCATACTGATTGCCGCTTCACGATAAGGCACTAGATCTTGATGACAAACTTCATAGGTTCCTCTAACCTGGTTAACAACCAGCTTGGAGTCGCCATAGACTTTAAGATATTCGACGTCTAGTTATTTAGCTAATTGAAGGCCAATGAGTAGAGCATTATATTCTGCTACGTTATTGGAGCAGGGTTCATCTAGGGAATAGGCTCTTTGGATAGTTGATCCGTCTGGAGAAACAAGAACAACCCCAACTCCTGTGACAATGGCTCCATTTGGTCCGATCCGGGATGCTCCGTCAAAGAATAGACGCCAAGTAGGAAATTCTTCGAAGATCATATTTGATTCCAATGTCTCGTCTGGAATTTCATCATAGAGTTTGGATGTTTCTGGAATATGATGAGCCGCTAAGAAGTCCGCCAGCGCTTGACCCTTGACAGACTTTTGTGGAACATATACCATGTCATATTGGGCTAGCAGAATAGCCCATATAGCTAACCGAGAATTTAGTGTGCTGGGTTTCTTCATTAATACCCGAAGAGGATTAACTTGGAATATGACATAAATAGTTTGTCCAATGATGTAATGCCTTATCTTTTGAACAACAAACATAAGAGCTAAGCATTCTTTTTCAACTGGACTATAACGGTGTTCAGCACCAATCATAGTACGACTAAGATAGTAGATTGCTTGTTCATGGCCTTCTTTGTTCTTTTGGGCAAGTAAAGCACCCAATGAATGGTCTATAGCACGGATATACATTAAGAATGGTATGCCCTAGATTGGTGGCACCAAGACTGGTAGGTTCATGAGATATTGCTTTACGTCGTCAAATGCTCGTTGACATTCTTCAGTCCAAATGAAAGATACACCCTTCTTCATTAACTGGGTAAATGGTCTACAGCGTCCAGACAGATTTGAAATGAATCTTCTGATGTACGCAAGTCGACCTTGGAATCCTCGTAGCTCTTTTAGGTTACGTGGAGGACGCATCTCTTGAATGGCTTTGATCTTCTTGGGATCCACATGTATACCTTTAGAGGTAATGACGAAGCCGAGAAATTTGCCACTAGAGACATCCAAGAATAACTTGGTGGAATTCATTTTGAGTTGATGTTGGCGCATCAGGTTGGAGATAGTTCTTAAATCTTGGATGTGAAGATGATCTCGAAAGATGGTACTCATGGCTCGTTGGTAAGTTGCACCAGCGTTCTTGAGGCCGAATGGCATCACGGTATAGCAGTAGACTCCGCGAGGAGTGCGGAAAGAAGTATGTTTTTCATCTTCAGGATTCATCCGAATCTGATTGTATCCGGAGAATCCATCCATGAAGGATATCCTTTCGAACCCACAAGTGTTGTCAATCATGACGTCTGTAATAGGGAGAGGAAACTCATCCTTTGGACATGCTTCATTAAGATCCCGGAAGTCGATGCAAACTCGAACTTTGCCAATTTTCTTCAAGACTGGGACAACGTTGGCTACCCAATCTGGATGTTGTTCTTCTCCAATAAAGCCACAGGCTATAAGCTTTTTGACTTCATCATCAATCGCGTCCATCATTTCTGGCTTGAATCGCCTTTGATGCTGTTTAACTGGCTTTGCATTAGGCAAAATATTCAGTTTATGAGTAGCAACTTTAGGATCTAAACCTGGCATGTCTTCATAACTCCAGACGAAGACATCAATGTATTCTCGAATAAGAAGAATTAATTCTTGTCTATCCGCCTCGGGGAGATTTTTGCTGATGAATATCGGACGAGATGACCCGTCTTCTTCCACATCAATTTGAACTAATTGATCTTCGGTAGGAGGTTCCCGTTGTTCGAATCGGAGTTCCCATTGGATATCCATTCGTTGAGCCCAAGGATCTATTTCGGGATTTTCTTCGATATCTTCGTCATAGCTTTTTGGAAGTTCAGCGGAGACCATATTAGAAGATACAATCAATCGATGAACTTGACCGATGCTGGTGTCAGAATCCCAAGATCTGGAATCAGAAGAGTTGGAACGCTCTTCACTATCGGATTCGGAGACTTCTGGAGATAAGAGTGGAGGTGAAGCATATCCGAGACCTTTTTTCATCCTGCTGTAGTACATCTCTGATTTTTCTTTCGGAACAACTGTACGGATAGGAGTTCGTCTACCCTTACCGTAGTTGAGGCCATTCTTGAAGTCATAACCCATCCTTCGGATGATGTCTTTTGATTGTTGACTATAACGACGAAGTTGGAGACGTCCCATGTCGTTATTTTTGCTATCATCCGTATAGTTGAATTTTTGTTCTGGTCCTTCACCAAAAAGTATTGGACCCTCACATTTCTTTCGAGAAGGGACAACAAAGTATGAATCATCTGGGTGTTCGAGTAAAACCTCTGTTTGAAGAGACTGTACAACTTCCATTGTAAATGACTGAAAGCTATTTAACATATCCAAATAGCACTTAGCATGATAAATGACATCGGTATACTGGAAAGGAGATGCTTTTTCATTGATTTGTACATCTGTAGTTACAATAGGACCTTTAGCCTTAGCAGGCTTGGTCAGATTGATTACAAGAGGGGGAGAAGAAGAACGTGGAGGAGGCTTGCTACGATGAAGGTCAATAACAAGTGGCTCAGAGGAGATGAGCTCCCTTTTATCCTTGTTACGAGATAAATCAATAACAAGTGGCTCAGAAGAGGTGAGCTGCCTTTTATCCTTGTTACGACGTAGGTCGATAACAAGTGGCTCAGAAGAGGTGAGCTCCATTTGATCTTGACCACCATCGGTTGGTTGCTTCCGGATTGGCAAGTGAATAGCCAGTGGTTTGGAGGACTGAGGATGAGAAATACGCCCTTTAACAGGTATGATGAGGGTGTCATTGGGCACTGCTTCTTGTTCTTCTTCAGTGTCCAGAGCCAGTACTACCTTCATGAACTCATCTTTATACATGCGAGCATCGTTACAATATGCTTCGACACCTTTGAAAGGGTAGAGATTCGCAACCTCTTTTTGAACCTCTCCATTGTCATCAACGTATTTGAAACATTGATGGAGAGTTGAAGGAACAATGTTGTGTTCATGAAGGAATGGTCTCCCCAAAAGAGCATTGTAAGAGCAACCATGGTTATCTATAATATAGAAGGTCACCTTTGTGTGGAGATTGCCTATTTGGAGTTTTAGGTAAATCTTGCCCAGAGGTTCACTCCTTCCCTGGTTGAACCCCAGGATGGTGGTGATTGTGCCGAAAAGACTATGCACTGGGATCTTCAGTGCATCTAGTATTGTCTTCGGCATGATGCTGAGTGCTGACCCTGGATCTATCAGAATACGATCGACCTTCATTGTATCGATGTATCCTGTAGAGTATAGAGGACGGTCATGCCTATTGTCTTCCATCAGCATATCATCCTGTGTGAAGGTAATATTTGGAATTAATTCTAATACATTGTGACAGTGGAGGCAAGATACAGGCTCTGATTCCGACTTCTTTAGAAGGGTTAGACTGGTTTCTGCCTGCATTAAAGCTTCACTCGGAATTTCTCGAGTCTCTTTGGAGAGGCACAAGAGCTCGAAGATCGACAGCCTAGCCGGTGTATTAGCTAGTTGAGCCAAAATATCAAAGTTGTATGGCTTCTCAAGTCCAGAAGGAGATGACTTCTTCAAAGGCTTGTCAAAGCGGACTTGTTGTTTGCCTTTGTCGGCTGCTATCGGCTTAGGGGGAATGGGTTCTACAACCGGTGAAGACACAACAGGGATATCCTCAGTAGAGACAGGTTGCACTGGAGCAGACTCATAAGAAGAAACAGGGTTTTCGCGAGTTTTGGGAAATTCCTGTAGATAGGCTTTTTCTGACCTGGTGCCCAGCAGGATTTCCTCTTCAACTATGGGGTCAAAAGACACCATATTGCAGACCTTTGTTCTGCCCTTGGAGCGGTCTTTCTGTTTAGACGAGGGAGGAGCCTCAAAGTCTGCAACAAGGTCAGGGTGGATCCACATAATCTTACCGTTATCAAGGGACAAGGGGACGAGACCTTCACTCCGTGGGGGAGGGAGGTTCTCGATCTTAAGAGTGGCCTTGGGAATAGGGATGACACCATGCTGTATCATCTGTGGAGGGAAGTTACCGAATTATACTGAGACCATGTTTGCGGTAACAGTCTTCTCATCTTGTTGAAGGGTGACAACACCAGCGTTGACTAGCTCTTGAATCTTGCCTTTGAGCACATAACATGCTCGAGTGGGATGCCTAATGAACCTGTGATAAATACAATATTTGGGATGATCAGTCTTACCGACCTCGTCAGGCTTCTTCGGGTCTGGGAGTTGGAGCTTATTGCTTTTGATCAAGCAATCGAAGATGCTCACGGTGTCGTTCTCGTCAAAGGAGTACTCAACTTTCGGACGAGGTTCCCTTGGTGGAGGGGCAGAAGGAGTAGAAGTAGACGTAGGTGGAGCTACGTTGACAGCCAGAGATTCTTTGTTCTTCAAATTGATGTTCAAAGTCTCTTTACCCTTGCGGTTGTTCTGGCGATTACCGCTACTAGCTGTCGGGTGTTCATCCCGATTGGGGTTAGACATGTGTACCCCCAACTGCTTGAACTTGTCAGTGCTAACTTTAGCTGCTTTAGCATTGACAATGAATGATGGCTAGTCTTGAAATTGAGTTGATCCCGTCCACATGCTGATGATAGGCAAAAGATTTGTCTTGCAGGTATCAATAGTGACAGCGGCCGGAGTTCCAGGAGGCATCTTTAATGCTTCTCGGCAGAATCTTTCAATGAAACTTTCAGCGGTTTCATTATTTCTTTGTTTGATCTTGTTGAGGGCCGACATGGTCATGTTGTTGATTCCCTCGTAGAATCGCTCTAAGAAGATTTGTTTCAAACCCGAGAAAGAGGTGATACAGCCATCAGGCAAGCTTCTGTACCAATCGTATGCTACACCGACTAAACCCTGGTAAGAAGAGCATCATTCGGCTGAAGTTGAACAGTCATTGCCTCAAAGTGGTTAATGAATTGACTCGGAGAAGTGCTGCCGTCAATCAGCAAAATTGTGGGAATCTTGTACTTTGGAGGGAATGGGACTTCCTTCCATTCAACCGGATAGGGTTGTTTGATCCCCAATCTCTATAAATTGTCCTTCTCTTTAAAAGCCTCGAATTGAGTGCGCAAGAGTTTGACAGCTTCATTAGCATCCTCCGATGATGCAGAAGGAGCATGCTGAATTATAGTATTAGGGGGAGGAACAACGTGGTAAGTGCTACCTCCAGCTCCTGACTGACTGGGTGTGGGTTGAATTTGTACAGGGGGTATTTGAGGAGATACTACCCCCAGACCTGCATTAACAGACATCGACGATGCTATAATCTCAGGGTTTGCAGCAGGTGCGGTCGGTGGTACCGTATGTTGGGCCACGATGATAGAATACATACTTGCGACCATTTCAGCCATGGTCTTCAGCTTATCCTCCAGTGCAGCTATTCGTTGTTCTTGATTTGCCGAACTAGAAGCATCTGGATCTTCGGTGACAACGTTGGCTGACACTTCTCTGGGCATGATAGAAGACACTATCTGTTCAGAACTTTCACTGTATGTATCATAATCAGAGAAGGAATCATCTCCTGAATAAGAAATATGAAGATGATCAGAGGGATCTTGGAGAAGATTCTCATGCCCCATTGTGTCTCGACTTCGGGATCGGGTGTGTCGAAATACTCCTTCAGAAGATTCTTGGAGTAAATCTAAGTACCGCTGGCTGGGCCTACGAGGCTTGTCGTGTTTGGAGCACTTTCTACCCCCAGTGTCTCGAGAAGCCATGTTGACGGAAGCATACAACACTTCATCTTCATCTTCTGACATTGGTTCAGAAGTTGCAAAATTCAGACGATCGAAAATAGATCGTTTTATTGTCTGGCAACAACACTTGATGACAACCTTGTGAGTACAATGATGTTCAAGTGGTTGAACTGGAGGTGTTCAGATGTTGTCCCATTTTTGCTTGAGGTGTTCTCGGAGGTCAGGAATAATGACGGGACGAGAAGAAGTCTGAGGGATATGTTCTTTGACCACATTTGGAACATGGTTTCGGTTCTTCAGATGTTTTGTCCCGTGAGTATATAGAGAAGTACTCACTTCGTTAGCATAGGTGTCAGGATTTTTCATCCTGGAAATTCGCCTTTGATGCAGGTTCATCTTCGGCATTGGCTGCTTGCGTTTCATAGAAGCTGGTCTATTGAGATAAGTCCGTAGATCAGCAAACTCACCCCCAGGGGTTTCTGTCTGAGACACCAGTAATTTTCCCTGTTTTGAGCGGGATATCCGGAGAGTTGGGAGATCTTGGAGTTCCGCTACCGGAGTAGGCAGAATACCTCTTTGATCAGTACATTTTTCTTTGGCAGGGAAAGAAGAGCTCTTATTTGAGAGAGTTCTTGTACTGATTGGTGCCGAGGCACTTTCAGATGGATCTTCTACGGTAAAAACCGGAGAAGACTGAGAAAAGACCAAATGACCTTTTCCCTTGTTTTGTGAAGAAGGGTTGCCTAAAAAGCATTTCCCTCTATTGTCTTCTAAGTCGTGGAACGAGGAAGTTCGAGAAATGACCAACGGGCCTTTTCTTTTGTTCTGAGGAGGAGGAGGAACAGTCAACAGACTACCCCCAGTGGATTGCGCTGGAGCAACAGGGTGCTTGGAAAGAGGAGCAGAGTTTTTCCCCTTGCTGTGAGAAGAAAGGAGATTAGCCAAAGGGCTATCCCTATTAGATTGCGCTGGAACAGCTTGCGCAGAGATTGAAGTGGCAATAGGCGCATTGGCTGATTGCGCTTGGGAAGCTTTGACAGATGGCCTTTTGGCCACAGAAACTGTAGTTTGCGCAGCAGGAGGCCTGGCTTCAGAATGTTTAAGTTACACTCTGGTTGCAGGAGTAGTGGATTGTGCAAGAGAGAAGGAGGTCGCCAACTGCGCCAGGGGGAGAGGAGTCTTGCACTTCGCCAGAGTAGCATAGGAAGTGGGTTGCGCTGTAGCAGAAAGAGCAGTGTGTTGCGCCAGGGCAGAAGTTGATACTGGTTCCTTGGCAGCAGAGACAGCAGATTGTGCAGATGATTGTGCAGAGGACTGTGCAGAGGACTTTGGAGTCCACACTGAACGGACCTTGCTCTTGGCAGAGGTTGCGGTGCGACGAGTAGCCCCAGAATTGATCATCGCCTCATAGGCAGTCTGGTTGACCTTCACAACCAGCGTCTTCTGCGTCTTTTCGATAGACGCAACGTCACATTGAGTTGTCACTTTCTCGTCGGAGGAGAAAGTCGTCCCCAGCAGAGTCGTAATTTTGTTTGCAAAAACAAAAGTTCTTTATTTCACAAACTTTATAAGAAGATTACAACTGAATTCTGGAAAAGTACAACTATAGAAATCCGATCGGAAAACGATCGCTTTATCCCTTGGATGTTGTGAACTTTGAAGACGATAGCCTCTGAAGAATGCAGCAGCACTTGGACAAGAACTCCTGATCTCTTATGATAATAATGATCTGATCCCCTTAATGGAGGACTTGAAACTCTATTTATAGAGTTCTTGAAATAACTAATTTATAGTTATTCTGGATTGAGCATGCTGAACTGCGCTGGTGACAGACTGCGCAAACAGTGAACTGCGCTGGCAGTTACTCGATCGTGGGCCAACTATATTAGACGCGTGGCATTGTTTGATTGAAATGCGCATGGTCGTGTACAGGCGATTGCCACGTGGCGAGCAATTGATAGCATGTAAGCCACGTAATAAATGTCAGTTATCTTGATGGATTGTGCCACTTGAAAAGCGCTAGCATCAGACTGCGCTGAGACTCGAGCTTGGTCAAACTGCGCTAAAGTTGAGCTGTCATACTGCGCTGGCTGTACAGCTGTCCTCGAGCGCTGTGCTGTACAAAAAACGAAAGGACTCCTCGTTTATCGGGCTGTCAGCTGTCAGAAGATCGGATTTTTGTCAGGTAATGATGGCATTGCCACGTCAGCGTAGCGCGCTTGGGTGGTAGTGCAGTTCAGCCTGCACGTTTGAATTGTAGCGCAATCTGCCTCCTACGCAGTCCATTTGAAGAGTGCGCAATTTAATTTCCTCTACTTATTTGATAAATGCAACTTGATTTTTAGGACCTACACCCTTAGGAGCATTTTTCCACCATTACAATAACTCTTCTATCTCCCTGATCGTTCCACCATTCTCCGATACGAGACCACCACCGCGCTTCCCTCGCCGCCCTCTCCGATTACAGACCCTCTCCCCCACCTTCCGAGTCCGTCCCCGCGCCAGCCCAACAGCCGGGCGCCTCCCGCGCGTGTTCCCGTGCGCGTGTCCCATCTCCGCGTGTCCGTCCGTGTGCGTACACTTGTCTGTGTTCGTCGTTTCTATCGTTTCCGGCGTTGTTCCGAGTCCGAGGCCTCCCCTCGGTACTCCTTCATCAAGCTTGGGTAATCCCTTTCCTCATTTTTTCCATCTTCTGGTTGTTCACAGAACCATTTAGACCTTCTGGCCTTAGGTTAGTTTCTGTAGTTTATTAAACTAAGTTCTGTGTTTTGATTATTTGGTTTCTGTGGTGTTAAATTAGCAATGTGGTAATAATATACATATTAGGAAACTTTATACATGCTTATTTGGTATTAATTGATTTATGGATTAACCTTAATAATTTAAAATATGGTTTAAATGATTTAATTGGTTTAGATAAAAGTTAGGATTATCATTTATTTTGTAATGTTAATTTGTAGAGATTCTAAACCTAATAAATGATTTAGTTATTTATTTACAAAATAGCGGTAAATATTATTCATTTAAAAGTTATTATTTTAAATAAAAGTTTTGTTAGAAAAATTGTATTATAAATTATATATATTCTCCTTTTAAAATGATTTCTAATCAAAAATGTTTATAAAGAGATTAATATAATAAAAACTAATATTTATTTAAAAATCGTTATTTTGGCAAGAAAACTGTATTTTATGCAAAAGTGCTATTTTAGTATTTTAAAAAAATTATTTTCCCTTTATTACGAAAAATGGTTAAAAAATGTATTTTCTAAGGGAAATCGTTTTATTAATATTGTTCGGTAAATAATTTCTCTTAATAATAAAAATGTTCATTAATGAATTATTTTGGTCTTGAATAACATTTTTAGTAACAATAACCGGAAAATGATTTCTAGCTAATTAAAATATTAGAATATTAGTTTTGGAGGAAAATCATAAATTTGGTAAAATATTAATTTATTAAATACAGTTAAAATATTATTTTCCTTATTTTGTGAATAATAGTCAAAAAATAGATTTTTAGTAAATCGTATTTTCGCGTAATTTGGTAATTACACAAAAATACTAATTTCTATAATACGATTAAATAATAATTTTCTTACCCTTAATTATTACGTTAAAAACTTGTATTTTTACTAAAACGATTATTTTGTAACTTAGTATCTAAAATATAAATATTTTTTAACGTTATTAACAAAATTATGTTATTTTCAACCCGACCAGACTTAGCCCTAATTAACTAGTTGGCGTTGCCCTTAAGGATTAGAGTGTAATTATTTCTAGCTGCTGAACCTGGTGTTACGAATCTGTAGGTTCGGGACCCTAAGCCCAAACGGTTACCTGCTACTCGTCGCTTTCCACGTCAAGGGACTATCTGAGGCAAGTTACGGTTATGTTATCTTATATTTTAATTAGTAATTATCAAGTTGCATGTTTAAACCACATTGCTACACGGAACCTTCTCCTAGGGTTCAAATATTGATTGATATTGATTGTGGGGATATTGGGAGAATAGTGTAGCATTTATGACCAATACCCCTCATATTGCATATTGTTATTGTGCGAGCTTACCCCTCTTACACACGGGGATAAGCCGTATCGCGTCGCTAGGATGCTATTGTACAACCCAAGCCGGTCATAGACGTTACATATTCAAATCACATTATTTCAAGTATTGAATTGTTAAATTGCTGAAAAATATTGTTTCAACTGTTTAGCTTGCACTTTTCTGTTATTATTTGAAATGTGAAGTCCATACTCGTACTTGCTCCCTCCTGACTGGAGACTCAATATTTTTAGGTGACAGCGACGAAGAGGAGATGCCTTATTATATTTTTTACGGGACAGACTTGGGTCCCGCAGAGGCTGAACCAGGAATCCCAGAACCCTAGAATGTTGGCTTAGCACTTTTTTTTATTTTTCTTTTCAGAAAACAGTTGTAATAATTAAATATTATTAATGTTTTTTTTTCCAGACCCTTTTCCAATTCAATAAAATATTTTTATTTCCGTTAGATTTCTGTATGTTGTGTTTCACTGCTTGATACAGCTTACTGCCGTCGTCTCACAATGGTGCAGGCTGGACATGATCCGACTAGACCCATTATATTGGGATCGGCTCGTGACATTATTTAAGTCGGGTTCGAATTTTATCTCAATTCGACTTGTATCGGGGACCCGGGTAGCTCAGACTCTAGATGGAACCCAAACTTAAGTTAGACATGGCCCATAAATCCCACTAATTAGTCTAGTATTTTTAGACAAATCCTACATTACTTAATCGGTCAATTTGTAGATTTTAACTTGGCCCGTTTAACCCCGATTTATCACTTAAGTCAATTTTGACCTAAAGGAGGCTTGGAGGGCATTTTGGACATTTGCCAAAAGCCCCCAAACCCCCTTACATAGCCGGCCACATGAGGAAGGTCTCCCTCTCTCCACTTCACTTCTTTCCCCTTCTCCTTTCTTTTCCTTTTTGAGTTCTTCCCCAAACCTAAACCTAAAACTTTGATTTCATCTCCAAAACATCTCTTTTCTCCAAAATTTCTTCCATCAATCATCTCTACACCATCAAGGGAGGGTGCTACCAAAGTTTGGGAGAAAAGTGCGAGGTGGAAGTGTCCTTTCTACAGGGATCTTCGTGTCGGAGAGAATTTCATAGGGATTCACTCCTAATAGGTAATTTCCTATCCTCTAAATCAATTTTCCATGAAGTTTAATTAATTTAGAATCCATATGATCCACCCCATGGTGGTGTCTCCATTTGTGTCAAGTAGGGGTGAGCATTATTCGATTTTGGACCAAAAACCGAACCGAACCGAACAGAATAAGAGGTTCGGTTAGGTTTTAAAAAAAATCGGTTCGGTTTCGGTTTTGAAAATACTAAATTTTCTTATTCGGTTTCGGTTTCGGTTTTGGGTTTCGGTTTCGGTCCAAAACCGAAAACTGAATAAGAAAATTTAATTAATTAATTTATATATATATATGTGTGTGTGTGTGTGTACTATATATATAAGTATTAATATATATAGGTACATACTAAATATATATAGGTATATACTAAATATGTCTATGTATATTTAGTTACTATATACATTAACAAAAAAAGCTCAAAAAAATTAAAAAAATATGAATAAACCGAATAAACCGAAAATCGAACCGATTTAATTCGGTTCGGTTTGATTCGGTTTTGGGCCAATTCGGTTCGGTTTAAACCGAATAAACCGAATGCTCACCCCTAGTGTCAAGTTAGAGGCCTATGGGAGACTCCTAGGAGAACTAGGATGTGATATATATATATATATATATATATATATATATATATATATATATATATATATATATATATATGTGTGTGTGTGTGTGTGTGTGTGTGTGTGTGTGTGTCCATATATCTATGTATCCATGTGTGTGAGTGTGTGTGTGTCTATACACACACACACACATACACACACACACACACACACACACACACACACACACATATATATATATATATATATATATATATATATATATATATATATATATATATATATATATATATATATATATGTGTGTGTGTGTGTGTGTGTGTGTGTGTGTGTGTCCATATATAGATAGTGAGATAGAGGAAGAGAATATAGGAGAGGGAGTTAGAGAGGGAGAGAAGGTGAGTAACCACAGCAGCTAGGAGGGGGGGGGGGGGATTAGGGGCTGCTGCCCCCCTCCACAAACAGCAGCCAGGGCCGGCCCTGAGCAATTGGGGGCCCGAGGCAATTTTTCTAAATGGGCCCCATACACAATGTAAAAAAAAGTATAAATAAAACAAAAATTTGTTGTAGTCAAGATTTGAACCAAGGGCCTCTTAAATACAAGTCTAGCGTTGTAACCACTACACCATAATGTTTTTTGTTATAAAAAAGGCACATGATACATACTATTTCTATTATAGACAGTTCCATATTGGTGCCCCCTTTCGTCGGGGGGCCCTGGGCCGTCGCCCGGCCTGCCCTGGGCCAGGGCCGCCCCTGACAACAGCAGCAGCAGCAGCAGCATGTTGGCAGCAGTAGCAGCAGGTATTAGCAGCAGTAGCACCTGCAAAAACAGCCTTCTTGACCCCCCATTTACCCCCTATGTGTAGCCATATATACCCATATATATAACCCATATATAGCCCCTATATATACCCATATAACCCACTATATAACCCTCTATATAACCCCCCTAAATAGCCCTAATATGTGTGTGATTTTGGGTATTAGCTAGAGGGTTAGTGAGTGAGTTTTGTGTAGTCTTGAGTGTGAGTGAGAGTTTGGAGAGTTAGAGGGTAGCTTGTGTAGTGGTTAGAAGTTAGAATGAATACTAGATAGTTAGGTAGCAAGTTAGTATTGGTTAGATAGTTAGAGTTTAGTATTCTAGTTAGAGTTGGAGTAGTGTGGTATTCTTGCGATACCAAGTTGGTATCCCAATATCCACTATCTTAAGGTAATGAAAAATTACCCTTTTTGACTTTTAGATATCAAGATACCATGATACGGTATCGAGATATTAGGAGTAAGGTTGGAATACCATATTAGAGAGTGGGGAAAAGCTTAGAATGAAGTAGGAAAATCTAGAGTGAGAGTTAGAAGCTAAGGTGAGGTTTTACCTTGGAAAGGGGTAAACGGGATAATTCAAGATAATGCCTATTTCATAGCATGTGAGTTTTATACTTTAAGATATAGTTGTATTTGGGTTTTTATGGTTGGTAATGGTTAGGAATAGTGGATTTGGACTAGTTTTGACCTCGGTTGACCACAGTTGACTATTTTGATCCAAAGTCAGCCGAAGGTCAACCGTAGCCTAAAATTGACTAGAACTTGACCAAACTTGACCAGTTGACCCAAAGTCAACTGTTAGTCAATATTAGTCAAGTTTGACCTAGAGTTGACCTAGGGTTGACCAGAGTTGACCAGTTGACCAAAAGTCAACTGTAAGTCAACCCTTGACTTAAATCGACCTAGTTCACCTTTGTTTGACTTGCATTGACCTAGTTTGACTTTGTTAGACCTAATATGACTTAGATTGACTCTGTATATTCTAGTTTGACTTTGTTTGATCTAGTTTGACTTAGTTTGACGTGTCTTGACCTAGTTTGACTCAGTATGACTTGATTTCACTTCCAAACCATTATATTGATACAGTATTGCATCTATAGGTCCTCGAGGCACTGTTCTTGGACTCAGTCGATTTATCTATCACATCACAGACGAGTACATTCTCTGATAACTTTTTCAATTTACGATAATTATTATAATTCATGTAATTAGTGTAGATATGTTTGTTCTTGACATATTGGTCACACGGATTGGTATTCATGGATCCCGACATGAGATGTTATTCCTTGTTATCTTGGTATGTCTTGTGCAAGCCTCCTTGTAGTTTTTGTGCAGTATATGGGCATCGATTCTCGAAGAGACTTGTTCCCTTCTCGTAGAATCCCGCGTCGTGACGTGCTTGTTTGGATCCACTCTATCAGTCGGGGACGGGGAGTACTAGTGTAGGTGTGTGGTCATTATCCACCTTGTTTATCCTTGTAGACCTTGTGAATGCCAATCCTACACTCCACGTATGATTGGCTAGATCATTAGACCTTGTTCAGACCTAAGCCGGCCACATATCGAAGCTAGTACTCACACACCTAGATAGATGATTCTTGATTCTTGTATATGCCATGATCAGTTTTATTTGTCTTATTCTAGCTCTAGATTTACAGCTTATCATGCCATGATACTCACATGTACATTCTATGATTTCTTGTATATACTCTCTATTTACAGTCTTATAGCTTTTGTCATATCTTGTGAACTGTTGTTAGTTGATTGTGCTCGTTCTATCCTGACTGGATATGTTGACAAAATATTACAGATGCTGATGAGGAGGATTACTGTACCTACTACGGTCCAGATAACGTAGTGGGCATAGACTTAGAGACCTTGGTTCAGCAGGGCTTAGCTCTACCTGACGAGACTTTACCTATTGCTTAGTTAGAGTTGTTTTGGACTGGACTTTGTCTCCAGCTTGTCACTTATGATATTATATTTTGGGATTGTATAACCATATTACTTTGTTACTCTCTTTCTCTCTGTTGAGCTGGATATTGTACTTTGTGATTTATATCTATCTAGTTTTCGTGCCATGATTCTTCCTTCTAGATTGTGATTGAGTTTATCAGTATTTCATATTATATCCTTCATATGGAGATGACAGGTTATTATATACTATTTGTTAGCTAGCAGACCTACAGCGTTCTATGCCATTTTTACGGTGTAGGCTGGGCGTTGTTACGTACTTGTGCCCCTACCTAGGGTGCGGGTCGTGACACAGCGGTGATTAAAAAGGTTTTTCCTAATACACGTCACCATTTTTGTTTGTGGCACATTAAGAAGAAATTTACGGAGAAACTGTCGTATATTTTTTTTTTCATGAAATCCAATTTCAAACAAGCAGTTAAAAGATGTACCCGCTTTGTAAAGACAACTGAAGAGTTTGAAGAGCAATGGGGTTCTCTGTTGCGAGAGTATAGTTTGGAAGACAATGCGTGGTTGAAGCATTTGTATGAAATCCGAGAATCTTGGATACCCATATATTGTCGGAGCACTTTCTTTGCAGGTATGAACTCGACACAGAGAAGTGAAGGCCATAATGCGTTCTTCAATCGTTTTGTGACTTCTAAGACTAATCTGAGAGAATTCGTAATGAAGTATGACCAAGCATTGGAGTCGATCTATGTGTCTGAACGCAAAGAAGATTATATTTCAATGTATAAGAAACGTGTTTTGAAAACCACTAATCCGATATTGGCCCATTTTGCGGGTATATACACAAGAAACATTTTCGATAAATTTTCAAAAGAATGTGATCAGGTGCCACGGCTTAGGGTGGATGAAACGAAGGTTGATAGGGATATTCACACGTTTGAAGTGCGTTACAGGTCGGGTATCCCTGACGAGTGGGTTGTCAGATTTAATGTTGTAACGAAAGAAGGCTTTTGTGGATGTCAATTGTTTGAATTTTATGGCATACTCTGTAGGCATATCATAATGGTGTTCGATCGATATTACATAGATGAGATTCCAGCTCATTTCATTTTGAAGAGGTGGATGAAAGATGCGAACCGATCTAAAGTGATGGCTTTTGATGGTTTAGAAATGCAAGATAATCATTTTGGATCACAAGCTGCAAGAGTCAGTGACTTATGCAGGAGATTTACACAATTGGCGTACATGGGGGATGAATCTACGAAGGGGTACAAAGTTTTATCAAATTTACTTGATAGAGCTTATGAAGAAATCCAGGAGATAAATGATGGTTTACTTCAAAAAGAAAATGAAGATGAAGTGGGAATTCAAGAAAATGAGGGCCCTCCAGGTCATACAGCCCATGCCGATATTAGTAAGATTGATGTACCCATTTTGGATCCGCGTATTTCTCAAACAAAAGGGAGGAAGAGGACTCAAGGAAGTCAGAGTGGCACAAGTTCAAAGGATGCAAGAATGAAGAGTGGATTAGAGCTTTGCACTGAAAAGGAAAAACTGAGAATTTGTCATTCTTGCAAAGGACATGGTCATGATAGTCGCAACTGTGCCAAGAACCCCAAATAGTTCAAAACATTGGTTCAAGTATGTTTTTTTAATTGAAATGGATATATATTTTTACTATTTTTTACTGTTTTTATTGTACTCATGTTATGTATATCTTTTCCATGCAGGAGATTATGGTGATGACGAATTCATACATATTGGATAATATTTAGGCACTTTGTCTACTTTAGTTGTCGCACTTTGTCTACTATGTTATTTTTGTTGTTGACAATTGCAGTTTTTGTTCAGTTAAGCATTCCCCTTTTTATGCCAAACACAACAACCTACTGTTTCACCTGTGCCATTTTTGTGATGCACTAGTTTCTGCAGTTTTCTATCATTTGTATGTCATATATGGAGAAAACTTAAGCAAAACCTAGTTACTCGTCTTATTTCTCTTATGTACTAATATTACACATGTATTGTACACATTAGCAGAAAATATGCTGGTATCATCAGATTTTATATGTAAAATACAGACTATGTTTGAATTTGGAAGGTGATGGCACATATAGACTGGTCATCATTCATTTGGAAGGACACAAATTAAAGGTCTTAAGATAAGTTTTAGTATTCTCTTGGTCCCTGCATGAAGTTAGCTAGACTATGTTTGAATTTCAGTTTGGAATCCGTTAATTATGAAACTGTTTCAAGTACAAGAAACTATATATTCTTTTGCTAGTAGGTTCCCCAGGGAAGGAAGCTCTACTGGAAATATACCTCCTCTACAGGAACAAGAGAATGAACCCTCCCATCACAAGCAACTCTTTAACCATTGCACTTTCTTTCTCCTTGCAACTATGCATTTGCTACTAATGATCTAGAAAATTATTTCCTTGTCCATCCATATTGATAAGGCCATTACAGTGAGATGCACACTATACATGTGCAAAATTCTTATTTGCTGTATACTTACAAAGTGTAGCAACAAAATTTAATAATTTTTTGAAATTTATGTTTGAATTTTCTTTTATAGAAGAAGGGAGTATACTAGTTACACAATAAGATTGCATTGTATGTGTCACTATGATATCTCTTACATATAAAATCTGATGATACCAGCATATTTTATGCTAATGTGTACAATACATGTGTAATATTAGTACATAAGAGAAATAAGACGAGTAACTAGGTTTTGCTTAAGTTTTCTCCATATCTGCCATATTTGTGATGCACTAGTTTCTGCCGTTTTCTATCATTTTTGTGAGGAGTATCAGTTTTTATGTCAGTTTTTTATGTGATATGAGGAGTAGCAGCCTTATCAGTTTTTTATGTGATATGAGGAGTATCAGTTTATGCCTAATTGAGAAATTAGGTGCTAAGTTATGCCTAATTTTCTTTTCAAGAACTCATATTGTGAGTATCAGTATCAATATCAGTCATTATATATAAGTCTGTATCTGCTAAGTACAAGATACAAGAAGTATTATGCCTAATTTTTCAACAAGAAGTATTATGCCATTTTGTGAGTATCAGTATCAGTACCAGTATTATGCCTAATTTTTCTTTTGAATAACTCATATTGTGAGTATCAAAATACAAGAAGTTCATAAATTTACTCAAAAATGCTAAGGATGGCATTTATGATTTTTCTAATTTTTCAAAGTGGCACAGATGGCATCAACTGAAGCTATTTGGCTCTCAACTGAAGCTATTCAGACATTTTCCAATTTTTCTGAAGTATGGTGCATTATGTACTACCATGGCATGTGGCATCAACTGAAGCTATTTGGAGTATTGGATAATTGGATATCAACTGAAGCTACCATAGTATGTGGCATCAACTGAAGATATTTTCGATGATTGGAGTATTGGATAATTGGATGTATTGTGTGGCATCAACTAAAGCTATTTGGAGTATTGGATAATTGCCCAATGCATTTAGTTACTGGTTCTACTATGGATGTATAGGTGTTTCATGATCCTGTATTTGGAAAAGGTGGATTTGAAATATATGGTTCTACTATGCATAATTTGTGTTTTCCTTCGCATCCTTAACCTCACCTCTACAGAAACCTGTTAGTATTGTTCCTTCGCTGCAATTTTTTGGGTTCTATTAATGGATGGATGCATGCTTCTTTTTCCTGAATATGACTGCCATTGGCAAAGATCCCAAAGGGTGAAGTCCAACCTTCTTCAGTTTGTTTGATGCAAATGACCTTAATTATTTCCAATGCAGATGATATCTTCTTCGAAATGCAACATCAAAACATTAATTCACAAATGTATAGATCATCCGCAGTTACTATTTTCTAGTTGTTCACTATAAACCAACTCAAATGTAGAGATGTACCTTTTAGATATATTAATTCACAAATAAATGCATATATTGGCTATGTAAAATAGCTCATCTAACAGGTACAAGCTCAGAAATAGCTCAAAAAATCTAACAGGAACAATTTCAAAAAATCATTAATACATATTCATGCAACATCAAAATATTTTACACTGAGGTACAAGCTCAGAAAATCTAACATGTACAAGCTCATAAATTTCTTAGAAAATCTAACAGGTACAAGCTCAGAAAATCATTAATACATATTCATGCAACATCAAAACCTTTTGCACTTGTCGAACATTTTACACTGATCCACAAACATACGTTCAGTCGTAGAACTACAGAAAATAAATTTCTCTGTCGAAGAACATAATTTCTATAAGGTCACAATGTTCCTGACATCGCAGAGTCAATTCAAATTCTCCAATCAGAACAAACACAAAAAAATGGGAATAATTTTCTGAGCTATAAAGCAATCGCACCAACATTAATTGTAAAATGTGAAATACTCAGCAATTTTGCTCAGTAAACATGACATCACCATAACGTCTTCAAAACAACAATAATTTACATCAATTCGAAACCTTAATCATCTAAAAATTGGCTGGTGCAAGTAACAAGACACAAACCAATAAAAAAAATGAGAATGCAAGGCCTTGAACTCTTCCTTTCTTTCATATGATTTTGTGCTTCCAAATCAAATAGTTTATCCTTCATGTCCATGTTCTCTTTTTGCAATCGAAGGATAAATTTTCGCGCTTGGCCTAGAAATTTATCATCTTTCCACTCAAAAAAATTGCATCTTTTGGAAGATTTGTAGTTGCCACACCCCCAAAATCGGCGTCCAGAATTCTGTGTCTTCACGTATGTTGTGAGATGCGTCTCAATTTGGCAAAAACAAGTCCTCCATTCCTCTTCAACCATCTTTGAAGAAAATGTGCTGATGGAGCGTCTCGAGATCTCTGACATGTCAAGCCTAAAACAGATAAAGTTCTTCCAAATTTAGAGGACAAATAGACTACAAACAAATTTTAACCCTAATATTTTCAAATAAATCTCGGATAAAAAAAAGAGTTCTTCCAAATTTAGAGAAGAAATAAATAACGAACAAATTTAAACCCTTCATTTTTCAGCCCTAACCCTAATTTAAATCTCGGATTTCTTCCAGCCCTAACCCTAATTTCTTACTAGCCCTAACCATTTTAGTTGAAAGCAAAAATAGAGTTTGGCCCAAATAAATCTCGGATTTCTTACAGGTCCTAACCAATTTCCTTCATAGAAAAAATAGAGTTCTTTCAAATTTAGAGAACAAATAGATAACGAACAAATTTAAACCCTAACTTCTTACTGGCCCTAACCATTTTATTTGAAAGAAAAAATAGAGTTCGGCAAATACCTTTTGAATAGTTGAGATGGAGGAAGAAGGAGGAAGAAGAAGGAACCGGTCGAGTAGCCAAACTGATGGATGGGGAGTTTCTGTGTCGATTTTTCTCTCTCCCGGATGGGGAGTTTTTGTTTGAACCGCATCTGAGCGTTGTGGAACGAAGAGGGTTTTTTTTTCTCAACCGGTTGAGTAGCAATGAGGGCCCCCAGATCGTATGGTTGTTAATATGTATATCGGACGACTTAGATTAAGGGGGTTTTGAGGGTTTTTTTAAGGGGGCTTTGGATCCGTTTCCTATATATATAAACCAACCATATATGCATTGGCTGCACTGTTCCCGCACATGGAACAGAGGTTCCAAACTTTCGAGTACTTGATCGATTGGAAAACCGATCAAATACGAATCTTTTAAATCCAAAATTTCCTACCCCATCCTAATCCTAATCTCCCTAAGATCATGATGAATCCAACCTTCAAACGTGGCTAAATCTGATTAAAAATTAGATTGAAATTGGGTTAATCACTCGATATAAAAAAAATAAGGTCGGAAGAAAAGCTTCGAAAAAGCTATATACCTCTTAACCTACGGCCACCCCGGAGACTTCCTCCATACTGGGCAACCTCTTCCAGACGCCTGTACCGCCACGCCGGCATCTAAAAGCCGCCGCAGCAGTCGTGGAAAGAGCACAGCAGTAGCCGCAGAAACAGACCACCTCTGTTTCGAAACTACGAGGTACCTATATTTCGACCCTTATTTCTCGAATCCTGCTCGATCGTTTCCCGAACCATAAATTCCTATTCATAACCCACATGACCCTCTCGACTCTACAATAATTAGTTTTCAAAGTAGTCGAGTGATCGGTTTAGAAAATCGATCAAAACTTTGGGAAAAACTGTTTCGAAAACCGTTTGCAGGTATCCCAAATACCCATGTTTGTGCCCAGTTTTCAAGCAATCTGTTTAATATTTTCGCAATCTGATTAAACAATATTGAAGACAATATATAGGGCTTTGTGACCTATTTTGTATTTTCAAATTTCATTAATTATGTGCAGAGAGAATAGTTTTCAAAATCGAGAATTTATCTATGTAAAAACAGTTTAGAAAATTAAAAATTCTTCCGATACAACGTGCGTCCCGCCAAATCGGGTGACGTGATCACGAACCGAAAGCATCGAAAGGTGTGTATCGACTTCGTGGACGTGTGGGCTTTGACGGAATTCAAATTGGTTGCGTGTACGCGACGAATTTGATGCGTATCCGTCAAAATTTACCGTATCGACCTCTTCCGAAATTCTCCAATTACTTTGTGCACGTTCGTCAAATCGAGACGAAACTTGTGCTAGCAGGACCGTATCATTTTTTGACTCCTGTATGCCAAGTTTGGTCCAATTCTGAGACAGTTGACTGGATCGCCGTTTTATGGGCCCCACGATCCGACTCAACAGGCGAAATTGTGCACGGCCCACCGGAATCAAACTTTGGACATACCATTGGATTTGTCTCATCAAAACAAATCTGTAGACATGTAGTTTGACGACTTTAGATACCATAAACTCTGGCACGCTTTTCGGTGCAAAGTGGGTCCAACGGCGGATACCGTTTTGATCCGAAATTACCGTTTTGCTCATGTGTCCAGAATTGGACTTATGGGTAGCCTATCCTATCTATTTTGCTTATTCCAGGAATGTTGACAATGTCTGTTTCAGCATTCGAGGACAGTTGCAAGAGTTTAGCTTTCGCGGACATTTGATCTGACAGGTTATTTAGACGTGGTTGAGTCTACACCAGACAAGTACACCTTGCCAAACTTTACAGTACTTATATGCTTTTCCATATTGTTGTTTTTCATATCTTACTTCGTTCCATATTTCTCCTGTTCTATGTCATGGCTATTCTAGTTTTACGTGCACGTAGATTTTTACTCTTCCATATTACTTGTTCTACTTTCTTATCATGTTTATGTCTAGTGATAGTTTGTTTTGTCCACGCCATGATCTCCTGACCCGTTTGACTTGGACTTGACCTTAATCTGATTTCTGGTACTTGATTGACTTAACCCGGCCATGATCATTTGATTTAATCCTGACCTGTTATTAGACGTGACTATACCTGACCACCTCGTTCGTGAGCTCCCATCGAGTGCGGATGAGCCTTACTATAATTAGAGATTCTCCATCGGCTACTGACTATAGGACTGTGAGCTCCCAGCGGGCTGCGGTTACCCCGACCTACTATTAGTCATGCTTGATAGCACTATCTTTGACGATATGCCATTTATACTTATTCTTTAGTCTCATATTGTTCCTTGTACCATTTCCTACTTTCTCGCATGTTATTTATTGTACAGTAGGCATGCATATTATGTGTCTTGCTAGTCCCGTGAGGACCTGATGATCTCTCCAGGCTTAGACATAGAGGAGGTTCACGGTTCTGGAGTCGAGGCGGGTGATGTACCTTCGCAGGAGGACGAGATAGAGATTGAGGACTTCTCTTGATCCATGACGTTCTTTATTTTTTCTTTCATTTTAGTGGACATGTAGCTAGTTACTTTATTTTCTTTTACTGTGATTTCGGGATGTCTTGCCCGCACAATTATTATTTATATTTCTTGTTGGACAGATCTTCTCATTAGTACTATTTTATTGGACTTGATATATCGTGTCTTATTTTCTGTATGGATGAGATTAGCTGTGACCTGTGACTTGTATTGTATTGATGGGTTGTTATCATGATTTACAGCTTAAGCATTTCGCTAATGGGCTTACTTTGAGATTTGACCCATTGGTGAAGTGTTGCTGGCATATACCGTATCTTGGTCCAATATGTATTTTGGGACTGGGACGTTACAAGGGGGTGGTGGGAAGACAGGGGTAATTTTTTTTTTCTTTTCAATTTTTGGTATTAACTTGAAAATATTAAATAGTTGATGGTATCAAGTTGTCGAGTAAAAAAATTTATGATATCAAATTGTAAAACTTGAATATTTGAGGGTATCAAATTGCAATTAAGCCCAAATTTAATTATATGACAAATGCAATAAAGATATTTTTTTGGTTACTATTATATTTTTATTAATTATTCTCTCACTCAAAACCTACAATCACAAGAGTTATTAAACATATCATAATTAACTCTCCCTCCCATCGAAGTAAGATTATATGTATTGATTGAGTCTACTTTCCTCACTTTACTCTTCCTCACTTAGGGTTCGTTTGGTAAACCGTATTTGGAGCTAAATTTTAGGATTTTATGGATTTTAAGTCAAATCTATGGAATCCTATGTTTGATCGGAGATGGATTTGGATATGAAAAGTATAACCAAATCAAAAATTTGGATTTGGAAGAAAGAAAGTTAGATTTGGGAGAAAAAAGTTAGTTATTTTTTTAATAATTTTGTTGTTCTATTAAATATGTAGTTAATACTAATTAATAATTAGTTTTTTTATATATTATTTTTTATAATTATTACTTTTAAAAAAATATTTAATTTGTAGTTAATTTATAGTTAACTAAAAATTAACTAATAGTTATTTAAAAATTAGTCATTATAATATTTAAAAATCTATTTTTTTTTGTAAATAATAGTTAGTTATTATTTTGATAAAAAATTAACTAATAGTTAGTTATCATAATTATAATCTTAACTAATAATTTATTAAGTAATAATTTTGTTATTTCATATTTTATAATAATCTTAATTAATAATTAATAACTTTATTAAGCATAATTATAATCATTTATTAATCATAATTAATAATTAATTAATTAATATCCAACTATAATCATAATTAATAATTTATTAGTCATATTATAATCTTAATAATAACTTGTTAATTACTATTTTGTTATAATCTTAATCAATAATATTTTAATCACAACTATAATGACAGTTAATAATTTATAATTTAATAAGTAATATATTACAATAATTTATTAATCATCATTATAGTCTTAATTAATAATTTATTAATCATAACTCTTATCATAATTCTAAAATTATTAATTCTAACTATAATTATAATTATCATATTTAATTAATAATTAATTTATTATAATCATTTATTAATCCGAATTATAATCTTAATTATTAATTTATTTAGAATCATTTTATTATAATCATAATTAATTAATATATTAATCATAATTATAATCTTAATTAATTAATATTTTATTATAATCTAATGGTAAAAAAATTTAATCCAAAAAAAGGATTTGGATTTCAACCAAATCCATTGTTTGGTAAATGGGATCTGGAAATTCAAAATTTGTATTTGGATTTAAATTTTGGATTTTCAAATCCAAATCCAAATCCAATTTTTGGTAACCGGATTTCACTATTTGGATTTGGATTTGGAAATCTTCCAAATCCAAATCATGGATTTCAAGATTCAAATCCAACTCCAACCAAACATAGGATTTGAATTTATGATTAATAATTAAATTATAGTCATGAACAATAATTAAGCTATTAATTAATTATGATTAATTATAGTTATTATTATTTATAAAATTAATAATTAACGATTAGTAATTAATAATTGAAGATTAGTTATTATTAATTATAAAATTAATAATTAATAATTAGTTAATTTTTAAATAAATAACGTTAATAATTAAAGATTAATAATTAATAATTAACGATTAATAATTAATAATTAATAACTATAAATTATAATTAACGATTAATAATTAATAATTGATAATTTTTTATTAACGATTAATAATTATAAATTATAATTATTGATTAATAATTAATAATTAACGATTAATTAACTATAAATTAAATATTTAAAAAATAGTAATTATAAATTAATATTATTATGATTAGTAAATTATTAATTAAATTATTATAAAATATGATTCTAATTGTGATTAAAATATTATTTATTAAGATTATAATAAAATAGTTATTAACAAATTATTAATTAATATTATAATAATACTAATAAATTATTAATATGATTATAACAAAATTAAATAATTAACTAATTAACTAATTTTTTAATTAATATTACTAAACATAGGATATGATTATTAATTAATATTATAATAATACTAATAAATTATTAATTAATATTATAATAATAATATAATAATACTAGTAAATTATGATTATTAACTAATTAACAAATTATTAATTAATATTATAATAATACTAATAAATTATTAATTATGATTATAACAAAATTAACTAATAAACTAAATTTTTAATTAATAATATTATATTTTTATTAATTAATAATACTAATAAAATAGTTAGTTTTTTTTTTTAATTAATTAACTAATTTTTAACGAAATTATTAAAGAATAAATATTTTTAACGAAATTATTAAAGATTAACTAATTTTTAACAAAATTATTAAATAATAAATATTTTAACGAAATTATTAAAGAATAATTATTTTTTTTCTCCAAAATTCAACCAAATTCAAGTTTTGAATTTTGTCATACTTTCCATATCCAAATCCATCTCCAACCAAACATAGGATTCCATAAATTTGTCTCAAAATTCATAAAAATTCAAATTCCACCTCCAAATACGTACCAAACACACCCTTACCAAACAACCCGTTAACCCCACTTAACTCTACATTTTTCCCCCCTCAATCCAAGCAGGCCCCCAAGCTTTATTGAAAACGTTTATGGGACTTATGACTAAATATGATATATTTAACATTCTAATATATTCCTCCCCCAAAAAAAACTAATATATCAGGAAAAAAAATCCTACGAATAACGAATATTTCAATTTCTTCTTCCTCCTCTCATATAAAATTAGGGTTTGCTTTGGGTTAGGGTTTTGGTATTCTTTCGAATTCATGGAGACAGTAGAACCCGAAGAAGAACTCTCCTCTGGCTACAAGCTCGTCCCGTGGTCGAGCTGGGACCAATGGAACGTCGTCAGAGAGTCCCTTTTCTCTTCCTCTCCAGGATCCATCACCAAAGCACTCCAAAGAGTAAGAAAACCCCATCCCTAACATAAACCCTAAATCTAAACCCTAACCCTAACTCCGATTGATTCTTTCAGATATCGGCTTGGAGGAGCAGAGGCTGCCTCCCGGTCCCGGTCGATGTCACCGCCGCATTCGTCGAGATTCAGCAGAAAGATCACTTCTTTAGGTGAATTTTAATGGAAACACATGGATTTAGATTGATTTCTTGTTTGATTTAGGGGTGTTTGTGAGTGGTTATGTTTTGTTTGTTGGTGTAGAGAAGGAGCTAATGGCGACGATTCTTCGCTGTCGGAGGAGCTGCTATCCATGCTGTATTGCATGGCTATCATGAGGTATTGAGTTGCTTAATTTATCAACTTTTTTCTGCGACTTCGAATGAATAATTGTAATATATGAAAGAAATTAGGAAACTTGGGGATGGTTGATAATGCATACTAAATAAAAACTGTGCATCTGAAACTTATTACCGAAGTATTGTTCTTCTGTGAAATCACATTTTGGAAACATGAATTTCAAGTCCATGTAATTTTGAGTCGTGTCTCCAAAACATGATTCTCAAATGAAGTCGCTAGTTTGGGGGAAAAAGCACCATTTTTCTTTATATTTATAAAAAAAAAATCCATGTTACTTTTACAAATCATGCTCTGTTGCGACTGGCTAGTTATTGATTTTGATACTTGATAATGCGAAATCTTGGTGTCATCCACTTGTAGTTGTACCAAAGGAGGGACACAATAATTTAAACAGAATCTGCAGATGAGGTGTTGCCGTGTTGGGTATTAATCAATCTGTAAAGGAGTATATGGTTTTGTAAACATTGGTCAATAAATAGGAATATGCATATTAATTGCGAAGCTATTTGGTATAGTTGATACTTATATTTGTATCCGTGTTGGGTATTAATCAATCTGTAAAGGAGTATATGGTTTTGTAAACATTGGTCAATAAATAGGAATATGCATATTAATTGCGAAGCTATTTGGTATAGTTGATACTTATATTTGTATCAAGTTGACAAGATTAAGACCATCAATGAGGAGGCTAAATAACATACTGGAATGGTTAACTGGATAATGTAATAAGTTAATAACTATAATTAGTTTAGATCTTTCATCTACTTCAGAAGAAAAGATCAGTCATCTCGTGTATTTTTAATTTCTTTCTTACTCTCTTTGTTCCTTTTTTTAAAATATTTGTTTCAAGGCTTGTCAATGGTTTTGTTGAACCTGCACATAAGAAAACAGGCCTGTCAATATCCCAGTTAGCTGATGCTGTTGGTATCCCGCGAATGTTGGTGGACATTCGTCATGGTCAGGAAGCTTATCTTTTGCATTGAATTCACAATTTCAAAATTGCCTTTGTGTTTCATTGTGAAAGCAGGTTTTGATACTTTCTTTGCTTACTTTCCACGTTGTAGAGAGTTCTCACCGCGGACTTCCTTCACTTCCATTGGTTCGCTTGGCTAGCGTAAAGGTATACAAATTTCATACTTCAGCTCTTGTTCATCACAAACATACTGGCTACCCTCTCAATTTTATTGAGTGATGTTTAATAATGACAAAATTCCTGGAGTTGTTCCTCTTGTTTATGGATGATTACTGCTTGGTTTTAAACCCTCAATCTTCTACTCATATATTTCCAAATTATTATTGACAGTTTTAATCTTCAAATTTGTGGTGGTTATTATTTAGGCACTTGATTGGCTGAAATCCAATTACTGGGAACCTCAAAGAAACGCAATCCCTGATGTCCGAAAGGAAATAAGATCTAGATTGAATGACATGATTTTCCTTCTAAACACTAAGCAATCTCGACGTTCGAGGTCTGCACAAGTCAACAGAAAACGTGAGTATATCTTCATGCTTAAGAAATACTTTACCTACTAAAGATATTATTTTACCCTTTACCATAAATATATTGACATTTTGGAAAATATCACATGAAGCAGGATAATTGTAGGCGTCTTACCAACCATGAATTTGGTCGTGCCAAAGTCCCATCTATCTAGAAGAATGCTTGTTCAGATTCTCATTATTAATCATCTAAGCCTCTCACAAGAGGCAAATTTGAAGTCTCCCAATTCTCAAGTTGCAAGGAAAAGTTCAAATGTATACCACCTTTACATAGGCCTCTAACCAAGTTTCAGATCAGATAGATATTCAACTCCCAACCCAAATAAAAAGAAATTACTAATCAAAGAAATTTAAATATGATTATTTTAATCCTATCTTTGGTTTATTACCACCGTACTTATGTTTGGTTTCCGTCAACCCCCCCTCCCCCCTTCAAACTCTCCAGGCTTGTTTCATGACTGTTTGTGATAATGTGGAGCTCATACAAATGTTACGAATCTTTTGGAAAGCTCAAATCGATATTGCTTTCCACTTAGCAAGGAGTTTTTGGAAGTTTCTGTCGGTACATGCTAAATATCACAAAGGGGGAGGCAATCCCTTACCCTATAGTAGCATATTGCACAACCTTAAATGCTAAAGTATTAGAACGCCTGAATCCTTTGATTCTTTCCGGCCAATGATGATTGTACCGTCTTTCGTAGTTCCTTAACCTATGGTTGTGGCATATATTTCTTTCATTGGCTCCTAAATAACATTTTGGATGTTAAGCCCAATGTGAAATCATCGTAACTTGTCTACATATAACATGTGTCCCGCAACTAGCCCTGAATATCAGTTTGCATCTATTGTCTAATGGAGTATTTTCTTCTTTCTCCACGATGAAAAGTCCCCTTTGCTTTGTTCGCACGTTGATTCTTTTATAGTATCACCACCTTAAAAATCTTTTAGATGAGGGTTTCCTTTCACATCAACTTTGTATTTATATTTCATATTTTCCATTTGTATCTTTTGAAGGTGCTAAGAGATCGGGGATGCTGACATGCACTAAGCTGTCTTCTCAAATAGTTGGTAAACTGCAGTTGTCTAAATCTGATGGTATGTCAATTTGTACTACACCTACCTACATTTTGTAAAAGAAATTGTTCATGATATTGGGAATTTTACAACTTATCTCTCTACTTGGATCATAAATAGATTCTTTTGTTGAATCTAGTGGTACTACTGACATTTTATTCAATTTCTCTTAATAGTGAAGCAATAGAAAGTTGCCTAGTTCATTTTCATCTTCTATTGATGGTTATCAAATGAAAACCTTTTGCTGATTTTAACTTGAGTGCATAGCTTTCTCATTTTGATAAGGAGAGTGCGATTGGTATGATGAGACATCACAACGGCATTGAAAGCACCCTACACATACCAAAGGAAGCTTGTACATTGAATTTAATCTGTTGTAAATTGCTTGAATTTCCATTTTTTTCGTTTCTTCTGGTTGGCCTTACAACTGTAATTCTACTGGCAATGACATGTCGAACTTGGAGAACAATGACATGTCGACCTTCATTTGTGAAAAACATGTTATTGACATTAAAAAACTTTAAGTTAGCTTTCTCTGTGTTTATATTACAATTTCCGTATCTGGTCTTCTGTATGGTCATCACTTTAACAAAACAATAAGATGTAGAACTATGTACATTTGGTGTGAGGTTTCTAAATTTGTTTTTATTATGTATGAATTGCCATGTTCTTCAGCCGATGAATATCCTTATGCCTGGGTCGGCCTGGCTGCCTAGAAAACATGGCATGCATATCTATCATGAACAAACCAATAATTTTCGTTATTTAGGATCAATCATTCACCATGACGAAGAGATTGAGAATGATGTCATGCATAGAATTAAAACATGATAGTTTAAATTGAATAATGCTTATGGAGTATTAGGTTATCAGAAGATACCTTTGAAGTTAAAAGAAAAATAAGACGGCTGTAAGACCCGCCTTGCTTATGGATAAAAAAATTAGTGTAGCAAAAATTCTTGAAATGAGAATGCTAAGATGGATGAGTGACAATACATTAAAAGATATGATATATAAGAAATGAGTGTATTTGTGGGAAGTTGGAGATAACACAAAATGAGGACAAGACGAGAGAAAATTGTGTTAGGTGGTTTGGACATGTACAAAGTAGGCCAATAGATGCTCCAGTAATGAAGAGCAATAAAATAGAAGTTAAAGAGGGCATGACCCTTAAAAGAACTGAATGGAAGAAAACGATTCAAATAGCCGACACCAAATATTTGGGATAAAGGTCTTGTTGTTTTTGTTGTTGTTATGTGTCTCAAACTTGGTTGCATATTGAATTGATAAAATTTTCAAGATTCAGTGCTTTATTCGTACTTTGGTCCGAGAAACCTTGTCTCTTTTACCTGAGAAGCCTGTCGTCTATCTTAATGCATTTTTTTGTAGGGGTGCAACTTGGGCGGGTTGGGTCGGGCTTGAGGTCAACCCGAGCCCAACCCGATGAATCATAAGACTAGCCCGAGCCCAAGCCCGACCCGACCTCGGGTTCAACATATGAAGCCCAAGACCAAGCCCGGAGGATCGGGTTGGGCTCGGGTTGAGTCGGATCCATCGGGTTTATCGGGCTCTAATATAATATTTGAAATAATTTTAAACAAAAGTAATATTAATCACATGATCAAATAGCAATCAAGCCTTGATCATTACAAAATAAAAACTGAAATAAGATTTAGGATAAGGAGTTGAAGAGTTTGGGTGGAGAAATTTAGGATTTAAACTTTTTATTTAAGAAGTATGAAACAATATATATAAGTCGGGTTTCGGCTTCTTCGGGTAACCCGACACATGAACCTGAGCCCAACCCGATTTTTGATCGGGCTCAAATATTTTAACCCGAACCCGAACCCGAACCCGAATCCGAGTATCTTCAACCCTAACCCAACCCATTAATGGTTTACCCGGTCGGGCTCGGGTTTAGCCCTCCCGAGTTGCACCCCTAATTTTGGTTAAACCAATAATTAGTTATTAGTTACTCAGAGAAAATGTGCTTGATGGAGTTACTTTTCCCTTCAAAAATAACATTGTAGATGCATAACATGAAAGAATAGATAATTTATTGCTCACCAGCATCATCATTATCCAAGCCTTCTCCCATCAGAATGGGCTTCGGTGAATTTATTGGTATATGCAAGGTGATATCTAGATTTCAGAACCAAGTCTACTGACATGATAACTCAAAAATCTCAAAGCTAGGTGGATATATTCTGCATATGTGCATGATATTGTACTTAATCATTGATGCTTAAGTCTTAATAACTGTTACATGTGTATTTTGATTTCATGTTGCAGGTTTCTTTCTTCTCTTAACTGCATTTCTTTTTTGACTTTTAAAAAAATAAATAAATTACTCATGAATTTAGTAATAAGACTGAGGGGCATGTTTCATTTAGCATCTCTCATGTGCAGTTCTTTAACATTATCTACACGAAAAGAATCAGACTAGATATTTATAACCATTTTCTCATCACAGGCTCCAAGAAGCAAATTTCTAGAATCACAAAAAGAATCGGTCGGTTATACTCATCATATCCTTCAGAAGTGGTGTCAGTCTTGTTGGAGTTTTTCCATTTGCAGGCACCTGATTTTTCTGATGATGTGGACATGGAACATTCTGATGACTCAAGTATTGATGATCCGGGCTCCCTTGTAGGATCGGTGTCCTATTTAAAGACCATCATTACCGAAGTATCGAGTAAGAAACCTGGGTTGATACTTAGCATACTGAAGGCTGTCCTTGAAATTATAGAGGCCAATGAAACCACTGAGTGCAAGAAGGGTAATTATATAAACCTTTCCCATTTAAAGCTCTTTGATATTGCATGAGCCTTTTCAAACCAAATCATGTATATCCCAATATATATTTTAAGCAACTACTGACAATTTACTCAGTTTTTGTCCAATCTATTTTTACTTTGTTAATGATTTAAGACCCAATTGTAGGATTTCAATCTTTGGCTTGATATTTGCAAGCAAAGTGCCACCGAATATTTCTGTTTGAATAGATTTTTTTTGAAGGAGCTAGCTATTTCGTTACTTCAGTACAGCTTATAAACTAGTGGTTCCCAGGAAAAAAGAAATGATGCGAGTAGAAGGTGATTTTTGAGTATCCGAGAAGTGTAGGAGAAGATGAGAGAATAAACAGTCATATTTTCCCTCGGTGTCCCTACAAGTGTTGCTAATATGAAAACTGTTCAGTTGAAATAAAGGATCAACTAATTTCCTCTGTTCTGGCTTACTTTCTTCTATAGCTTGTAAAAAACACATCCTACACTTGATTTGGATATCATTAATCAGCTGAACTGACTCAATTGTGGTGGTTGTGTTTACAGGTATATGTCATTTTCTAACATCAAAGCACCAAAGTGAGAGAGCAGAAATTAGTCAATTTTGTTCTCTTGTTCATTGGCTTCTTTTGAACTTAAAGGCACTCAAGGAATCCTGTCAAATTGGTGTCAGTTGTGAAGACCCGGTACTCCCTACTGGCGGAAATGCTGCACCTAAAGTTTCACTCAGAAATCTCTTCTACAAATGTCTGTCTTTATCTGTTTTGGGTGATAAGCATCTCTCCGCCTCTGTTCTGCTTCTTGCTGAAATGATCGGTAATAATTCTTTAAGCAAGAAACTCGAGAAAATCCCTTTGCTACGTTCACAAGACCACCTGGAATTCGTAGAAGATACTACCTTATCCAATACTAGTAAGATGATTCTACAAGAGGAGGCCTCTATCAAGCAAGCCACAGAAAAGCTGGAGCTTCTCAAGTCACATATACGGAACCGAAGTAGTAAAGGTAGAAGCTCTATGGGTGGCGACAAAGATGCAAATGATGGAGCATGGTCGATGTGCACATCTTGGATCCCATGCCCGATCGGTATGCTACCTTGTTCTTTTAGTTCTACTGCAGTTCTTTCTGTTCTTGACATGGTTGATGAAGCCACAGAACTTGATAAGGCCATAATAAGCAATAACAAAGTTGATGCTGAAATGAGCTCCGACTATGTTGAGAATGATCATATCACTGAGATGAGTGAATCAGATGGCGTCTGTAATGAGAATGAAAGTGCTAGCAAACGGTTAAGGATGTCGGGAGAAGTGCATGAATCGGATTTGCTGAAGAAGGCGGATCCTTTTGAAGGTTCTTTATTGATTGGTGGAATCTGGAAGAAGGTTTCTGAAGAGGAGTTGCTTGCGATAGAGTCCAATATCAGGATTTTTGCCTAATTATCTTACGAAACACAGAAAAAATGTTACAGTACTTGCAACCCAAGATTGGTCAAGCATTTATCAGATTAGATCAAAACAAGCTGAGTAATAGCAGCTTCAAGTAGATTCAGCTCATGCTACTAGTTGCAACTTACATCTAGCAAGTCATACATGATGAAGGAGGACACGAGCACAATTATCACTGTCATAAGTGATCAAATTCTGTTGGGACATTTATTTGGGATCAGCAAACACATACATTGATGGAAGAAAGATGAGATTGATACTATTATGCGAAGGTAATTGGGATTACAGTTGAACTAAGAGTCGAGAGCTAAGAGCGCATTTTGTTAGTAATTATGTGCTATCTTACCTGGGCAGAGGTCATAATATTTAAGATTGTTGTTTTAGCCAGGCATTTAGTTTCTGGTAATAGCCATTGTAATTGATTCAGTAAAATTGTGCGGAGATCTTAGTGACAAGAAACTTCTATTTCCTCTTTCCATGATTTATGGATCTTGCTAAGGGTTAATGTGTAGCCTTGTAATTGATTCAGTAAAATTGTGCGGAGATCTTAGTGACAAGGAACTTCTATTTCCTCTTTCCATGATTTATGGACCTTGCTAAGGGTTCATGTGTTATTTTTTTGCTGTAATTATAAGTACCTAGTAAATTCACGTGCGGTGCATGTAAAATAATTTTTTTCTATTATGATATTATTGAAAAATAGTTTAAATATTTAAATATATTTGAATTAAGGTTTTATATATATATATATATGTGTGTGTGTGTGTGTGTTTATATTTTAATTATGATTTGTTATAGAAATGTTTATATTTTAATTAGAACTTGTTGTAGATATATGTGTAGGTAGTTAGATAATATCATGCAGTTAGGTTATAAGTTAGGATTTTTTTTTTAAAATTTAGACGACTTCATTTAGATTAATTTTTAATTACAATTAAAAGTTAGTTTTGGAATTATTTTTTTCTGTATTTTTTTTAATTAATTGAAGATATACATATGGTTTAGACAATTCTTTTTTTTTTTTAGCAGTTTTGAGCAGATAAATATTAGGAGTGTTAATTGCATGAAATAGTGTTATAATTTATCATCTGGCTTGCAAGAACCAGTTACATGCTCTCCCCTAACTTATTACAGGTGTGCCAGAAGCCTGTACCCTTCTCTGTAATCAACCTGCTGGTATTATGACACTAAATATTTCGGAATTACATTTCCTGTGGTTTCTCAGTAGGTAAAATGGGAATCATATTATGTGGTAATCAACATTTACAACAAATTAATTATGGTTTCGAACTCAAGTGACCTTTGTTGTTGTCGAAGAGAGATATAAGACTTGGATCGAGCCACGGGAGCGTATTATTCATTCTATTTATAAAAATGATAAAAATGGAAACTGGAAATTGCTGAGAAACCCAATTTCGGGGTGGGCTTTTATGAAATGCCCACCCGCTGGATAAGTTTTATGAAATACCCAGAATTAAGTATTTTCACGTTAAATATTCCAAGATTCCCTTTTAGATGCCATCCGCTAGAAACTACTATTTTTATAATACCGAAACTACCCCTCCGCGCGAATTGGTCATCTATATGTATTTGAATTCAAAAAACTCAGATCTGGATTGCGATTTTCGTCTTCTTCTTCTTTACGGGAAATCTGAATTCCATTGCTCTCATATTCAGCAGAGATCGCAAAGATCGTTCGTAGTTCGGTGTGTTTTTCTTCAGTTGAACTCAGATCATCGCTCGTCATCATCATCACCATCATCATCATCTTCATCGTGGAGACATTTGAACTCAGATCTTCAATTGTGGAGAGAAGATCTTTCTTCTTCTTTTCCATAAGAATTATCATCGCTTTGAAAGAAGAACGAAACTCTTTATTCCTGAAAAAACTAAATTACACGTTTTAACACTGGAAATGACCATTCTCCGTCTTAATTAGGACGGAGAATGGCATTCTCCGTCTTAATTAGGACGGAGAATGCCATTCTCCGTCCTAATTAACACGGAGAATGACATTCTCCGTTTCCGTCTTAATTAGGACCGAGAATGTCATTCTCCGTCTTAATTAGGACCGAGAATGGCATTCTCCGTTTATTTAAAACGGAGAATGACATTCTCCGTGTTTCTAACACGGAGAATGGTCATTCTCCTGCGTTTTAACACTAGAATGACCATTCTCCATGATAAATTACACGGAGAATGGCATTCTCCGTCCTAATTAAGACGGAGAATGGTCATTCTCCGTTTAATTTAGCACGGAGAATGGCCATTCTCCGTCTTAATTAGGACGGAGAATTCCATTCTCCGTTTAATTTAACACGGAGAATGACATTCTCCGTTTCATTTAACACGGAGAATGACATTCTCCGTGTTTCTAACACGGAGAATGGTCATTCTCTTGCGTTTTAACACTGGAATGACCATTCTCCGTGTAAATTAAGACGGAGAATGTCATTCTCCGTCCTAATTAAGACGGAGAATGGTCATTCTTCGTGTAAATTAAGACGGAGAATGCCATTCTCCTGCATTTTATGGTTAGCTGAAACTTTGGAGGGCCATAACTTTTGACTGGGAGGTCGAAACGAGGTCCCGTTTGTCGCAAAATGAGCGTATCGTCGAGGAGACTGAAAGTAACAGCTTTATCGTTAGACGGCCTTCCGAAATTTTAGATTCGCAAAAAAATGATGTTTGGACCTCCGTTTTAGCACTTTTGTCGTTCGTCCCGGTCTTTCCGAAATTTTTCGACGAGTTTTTGAAGATTTTTGAGGAGAAAACCTAGATTCGAAAGTGAGCAGCGTATGGAAGAAGATGGAGTATTGAAACGTTTTTTTAAGAGCAGTTTTGTGGGTGTTTCCAATAAATTAAAAGGAAGGGCAAAAGGGTCATTTGGAACCCGCTTTGGAGAAGTTTCTCTAATTCTGGGCACGCGATGAAAGTTTTTTTAGCGGTGGGTTTTACATAAAACTTTTTTAGTTTTTGGGCATTTCATAAATCTTCCCAAATGGAAACATTAGGCCCAAAAGACATGCAATGCAGTATGTACAAAATTTCGTACGTATCGTTGGACATCTAAAAAAAATTATGACAAACCAATAACAGTAAAATATTGTTAAATCAATATAAAGAACTCAGAAATTCAAAGAACGTCTCCTCTGTTGTAAAGAAGTAACAGTTGGTTGGACCAAAGTTTCTCTTGTTTTCTTCGCATGCATTGAGCGCAGAGACTGCAATTAGCTAGGAGCGTCCTGTCATTTTGTCGATATACTTTTCTGCTTTCTCGAGGCCATACATACACTTTGGCCATCACATCTAGATGTGATGCATAATCTTCCTTTTTTTTTTTTTTTTTTTTTTTTTGTAGATGTGATGCATAATCATACTTCTACAAACTGGGTGCGAAATGGACATGATTGGAACAATGAAGCTGCGTACATTCGCTTAACGACATTTCAACATGGACAAGTGGATGACTGTGCTGCGTGTGTGCATGTGTAGCATTTCCAAGCTAGAAACAAATGCATTGAGGATGGATCTCAGCTCTTCCTTCTTCTCTATAACGCTGTCCAACAAAAGGAAACAGCATAAAACTAAAAAGCAGTGCTACGTTGCACGCGGATTTGGACCGCAGTTCTGGTTCGTGGGTCACGTGTTGCACGCTCGTTGGGGGGAGGGGGGGGGGGGGGGGGGGGGGGGGGGGGGGGGGTTGGTTTGCAAAAAAGGTTTCCGAAAAGTAAATCATAAACGAAAAAGACTGAATCGAGTGGAGGTAAACCTACATAAGATTGAATTTTCATATATAGACACATATCATGCTATATAGAAGGGTTTAAAGGTTCTCATTAAGATATCTCATTCTGCTCAATGAAAGTTGTTGAATAAGTACAGCACAAGTTTGAAAGGGTCTTGTCTTCTTCTTCATCTTTGTGGTAGAGAGTTTTTGAGAGCAAGGAGAGAAGCGTGGAGAGAGCTATTGTAATTCATTTTCTTTTCATCATAGTGGAACTGAATCACTCTCGTCCTTGGAAGTAGGCATTTTATTCCACGTAAATTTTTGTCCTTACGATTATAAATTTTCTCTGAGGTGTTCTCTGATTAATTTTTGGATTCATTTTTGTTGTGTCCCAACACTACACTTAGTTCTTGCGTGTCTTTGTTTTGAATCTTTTATGATCTTTATTTTCCTACATAAGTCAATTACCGGGTTTGGTGTAAACGAGTATCGGTTCGTCGCGGACGCTCATCTTAGAAAATACTTTTTGCTTTTAGTCTCAACATATTGTATGAACCGCAAACGAACATAAGCATTTTCAAATGATATTAATCTTATTTCATGTCGATTGTGTAGTCATGAAAGCATGCAGTTCTTTTTCTAGCATAATTATCTATCAAGCAAGTTTTGATTTTCAAATACTAGGAGATTTACAGTGATGGAGCCCAGGGAAGGGAAGTGATCTCTTATAACTCTTAGCACCGGCCTGGTTCGAGGAATAGAAAGGAAACGAATTCAATTTCTTAGTATTTTTTTCTTTTGGAAAATTACAATTCTTACCTATTTTTATTTCCAGTGTTTGAAAACATGAAGGAATTTAGAAAGGACAGTGAATACTTTAATGTGAAAAAGTGATTTCTTGCTTGGATGAATGTAATCATTTTTCTAATTTTTCTTCTATTGAGAATCACTTTCCTTTCCTCCTCAATTCTTTTGACATCCAAATACAAAAATGTAATCATTTTCCTTTTCCAATTCCATGATTCCCCGAACCAAACGAGGCCTTCAGAATTCCTCTAATATGGTTGCACAGATATCTTTAGCATATCTGCTAAGTCATTTACCGGTATAAAATAAACCTCCCAAAAAATATAACTGCAATTAGCATATGTGTGATTTACAAAATTCGTCACTATACTAAATCTGTAGAGTTGTAGTGACGGTTGAATCTCGTATACACTACGTTAGCCTTTTTTTTTATTTAGGCAAAGAAATATTAGATTTGCATTGACACAATTTCTAATAAAAATATACTTTTTTATTCAAAAAATAAAATAAATCTACTTTAAATGCACATGAGATGAAATTCAACTCGATTTGCTTAATGAAGTTCCTAAAATTATGATCAGGACCGGTTTTGCGACATCGGAGGTCCTGTACGAAAATGAAACTAGAAACCCTCTGCAAATACTCAAATTCAAATTATCAATCATGCAGGGGCAGAACCACCTTAGGGCTAAGGTAGGTTCCAACTCCCCCTAAAAAAATTGGATTTTTTCCATATTTTTTTTTCTTTTTCTTTTTTCTTTCATATGAGTTTGACAACGCTTCGGCCTAACTAAGCCTAACCTAGTCCACCTATCCTAGATTGAATTTCTAGCTCCGCCAGGGGTGCTATTAGTTTTTGGAATATATCTGACACGGATCTCCTGACATGGGTACAATTCATGTTAATGTTTCCATTTCAAAATTGAGAAAACAATTTTCTCTCTTTTTCCTGACCAATGCTTCATTTGAAATACTCTCTCTCTCTCTCCCTCTCTCATGCACCCATGATTCCTTGGGAACAGATACATACGAGCCTTTCTTACTATGTGAATTAGCCTCCTACAAATAGCATATACCTTGTTCTCCATAATCCTTATTGCGCATGTTCGACATGCGATACTATGAATCAGCTTCACAAGTTGTTGTAGCAACGGCGGAACCAGAAACTCAGACTGAAGTAGACTGAAGTGGGTTAGGATGGACTAGGTATAGATGAACTCACATAAAAATACCAAAAGAAAACAAAATTTATATATAATTTTTGTTTTTGGAAGGGCCCACCCCAGCCCTCTACTTAGGTCCGCCCTTGTGTTGTAGCATATCTTCACGTACATACACATGGTCACAAGAGAAACAACTCCATAATCCCTAGAGTTGTGCGAGGCCGCATAGGCTCCCCCCTTGGACCGCGCGCCCTAATTATGATGAGGACATGAAGTTTATATATAGCATACAAATCTCATCTTATACTTGTTTACGGAAATATGCCGCATAAACAACATCAATACACCTGAAGGCTGAAGATAATGAATCACAGTCTTATGCAAGCATCAAGCTAGAACAAACACACCATATATGTACGGTGACTGAGCCTTCTGGACAAATCCCAATACGTATATTAAAAAAATATAAGGTATGCTGAACCATTTGTCCCCAAGTTCAAACCCTCACAAATTATCTAAAAAAAGAAAGGGAAAAAAAAATACAATTGAAATCATTTACCAATCTTGTGATGTTCCCCTTGAACCAAGAAGACTCCGCAAAAAACGAATCAGAAGAGCAAAGTATGGATTTTCTCTCTTAGATTTTGCGGAACGTCTCCATGAATTTCTCTCTTGTGAGTCTCCTATGGGCAAACCCCCTTAGCCTCTATATATAGGCTAAGAAAACCTAATTTAAGGTTAGAAAATTGCTAAACTAGTCTAGTAATAATTATGGCCGTCCATATAGATCATACGGTCAAAACACATACTGATTTGGATCCACGTCAGAACCAAGTCCCGACAGACGGCATACCGTCATATACAACAGTGTACCTTCAGACCTTCGGAAAATGTTTTGGAGCGAAACTTCCAAAAAACTTCGCTCTGTTTTGAGCTCTGGTTCAGCCACTGATCCTCATCGGCTTGCTGCAACTTTCGTCGATACTTCACAACGTTTCAGACTATTGTTCCACACACCTCAAATCAAGGTTGTAATCCAACAATCTTGTATCTCAAGAATGATTGCTCTCATCTTCTTGAGCCTTGACCCTATAATTAAGCCAAACTACTACACAACTATATATAGGCTAAACAAGCTAAACATAATATAAGCTGTGTTATAATTATTTAAAGTAGCATTAAAGTGAACTTCAGACAAACTCTCAATCTTTTGCAACCCCATTTATTTGTACTACTTTCTCATGTGTATGTACAGTACATAATTTTAAACCTATTGAAGTCGTATATTCAAGAAAACCCGACTGTGGTGAATGGAATCACGGATGGAGGAATCATGGAGCCCATGAGTTGAAAGGAGGGGCCGGGGTCATCTCCTAATGATACCTCTGCTTCTTTAAGTAAGAAAGTGCAGTCTTTGCATGAGAATCTCATAGCAATTCCATAAAAGCATGATGAGATTGGAAACAATGAAACATATGATTGTGCTTTTAGCATATATGTATCTTTCTTTCACCTCCTTATCATCCCCATCCCCCCCCCCCCCCCCCCCCACACACACACACACACACACACACACACCACATTGCCTTGCCCCCACCATAGAATTTCAAGACATCTCATGTGAGTCACATATTATAGGGATGGATATTCAACTTTCCCAACCATCCACAAAATTAACCTTATAAGCCAGATAATTTGCTCCAATGAAACCAACCAGGTAAAATAAAAGAATAAGTAGGAAACTCTCTGGAGAGCCACGTTCCGGCATCTTTGTTGGCCGAAAAAAATTTAAAAGTCCGACAACGTCGTTGGCTGAAATTAAAAAATGTCCAATTTCCACCATCAACGTTGACTGAATTTTAGCATTTTTTTCCGAGGTGGTTCGATGCTAGCAGGGGGCGGTGGAGCATTTTAACCGACCCAAAAAAACACCACCCCACCCCTGCTAGCTTGTTGAACCACGCACCCCCCCACCCCCCCTCCCCCTCCCGCTGGAATTTCGCCATCTTCGTTGGCTAAAAATGGCAAAACGTGTCTTTCCCTGTAATATTTTTATTTATTATTTCGTTTTACCTAATTTAATTGAAAATAGTTTCGTTGGAACAATTTTTCTGTATAAACTAACTACTATTGTGGAACACATTATATAACTTCATAACCTTAGGGATCCAAGACGCCTTCAAAAGTATTGTCTGGCTTGAGCTTGGATTTTATTGCACCAACCTTTTTGAACCGCGTCCGGTCTAGTTTCTGCTCGTCGATCTGCGATTTTTGTTGTTTCTATTATATCCTCTTTGATCTATTGTTTGTATGATCAATTTCCACTGATCGCTCGTTCTAGTCGGACTGACCGTAAGTACCTCCCTCGAAATCTAACTTTTTAATTAGCTGCTATCTGAATATCTTATTTCGTGGCTTTCTAATATTAAGAACATGATATGTCTTTAAGAGATTCAACACTCCAACCTGATTTTTTTGAATCTTATAATCTTCAAAGTTTAACTGCCATCTGAATATCTTGTTTCCTGGCTTTCTAATATTTAAGAACATGATATGTCTTCAAGAGATTCAACACTCCAACCTGATTTTTTTTTTTTGAATCTTATAATCTTCAAAGTTATGATTATACATAAAGGGAGCCCCTGAGAGTGAAGAGCCTGTGCTTCATGTGACTCCATGTGGAGTAACAAAAGCTAAGACAAAGCAAGAGAGGGGCAAAGCTCCCATGTTATAGTCCTGGTTTTTTTTTGGAACCTTCATGCACATGAGCTCTTTGTAAGTGTCCATAGTCTAACTTCTCACACCATGGCAGGGGATATTGACAAGGACAATACTGTTGCATCTCCACAACCAAAACAATGAATATCATGTGCTATTAAAAGTCAGAATGAGAGTGAGAGCCATGTTGGGAGTACAGGAAAAAGTGTAGTAAATTCCCTTTTTTTTTACATCTTCACTTTATGTGCACAGACTTTAATCAGTCCCTCTCCTCCACTTAATGCCCCACTGGCCCAACCCCTGCACTCTATATTTTTGGGAGGAAAAAAGAATGAAAAATGTTCTCTGTAAAGCTTCCTTTGTCCACCAAGCTCCCCACCTTTGGTTTGGACTTCCTTTTTCCTCCTTTTGCTTTTCTATGATCAAAAGCTATTGTGATTTGCAGAGGGAAAGATTAGCTGTCTTTCTTCTTACTAAGAGGTTTAATATGAAATATTAATTTATTCTGCTACTATTAGCTCTAACATAATGTCAGAGTAAGAAGTCATGGATTTAAATTCCTCCTTCATATATAGATTACTTGGTCTATATTGCCTAACTTTTCATACAAGATGTTTCTTTATCTTGGAGGATTGTCATAGGAGAATATTAAAATATTTACGATATATATGATATTGGCTTGTACCTATCAGTTCGAACTTTTAAGAAAATTAGTTAACTAATACCCCTTATAGACTATGCAACTTCACCAACCTTGTTAATATATTATTGTTAAAGTTCATGTCACTTCACCAACTCTAGAATTTTGGTGCATTGGTAGGTACTTCTACTTAAGTATCAGAATAACTTATCTAACATGCATTTTAAGCAAATATAAAAATTATACCATTGCGTTAATTCAATTCTTTTGGTTAAAATTGACTTTCAACTTTTAATGAGAATACATAATCTTTAACCCTCACAACAGCTCTAGAGTTTGGCACAATGGCATATATAGACTTTAACAAATATGACACCTAAGAGTTTCGTCGTGTCAGTGTTTCACACTCACTATAGATGCAGGCAATGGCGGCGACTGGTATAGCTAGGGGTCATTAGGTGGATGATCCAGGCCGGTTGAAGTCAACAAAATTTCTAAGAATGGGAGGAGGAGGATGGTTAGGGGTGAGCATTATTCGATTTTGGACCGAAAATCGAACCGAATAAGAGATTCGGTTTCGGTTTTGAAAATATTAAATTTTCTTATTCGGTTTCGGTTTCGGTCCAAAACCGAAAACCGAATAAGAAAATTATATATATATATATATATATATATATATATATATATATATATATAGAGAGAGAGAGAGAGAGAGAGAGAGAGAGAGAGAGAGGTGGGTTTTGGGTTTCGGTTTCAGTTTTGGTCCAAGAGAGTTCGGTTTCGATTTCGGTTTCGGTCTCGGTTTTCTTATTCGGTTTCGGTTTTAGGTTTCGGTTTCGATTTCGGTCCAAGAAAGTTCGGTCTCCTGGGAAGTCCCGCCCTTTTAGGTACAACAACTGTTGGTATCTCTCGGAGGGCTACCTGGAAGCTGTCTCAGAGGGGCTTACTAGCGGTCAGGAGGGGACGGCTCAGTTCCGCTTGGTACGTCGTTTCAAGGCCACGAAGAAGGTTCTTCGGAGTTGGGTGAAGGGGTTGCCCAAGTCTTCGTTAGAAGATAAGGAGGTGGAGTTGCGGGCCATCCAGCAGGACATGGAAGCTGACATGCTTAATGGGGACCTGGCGGCAAGAGAGTAGGAGCTGATCGAAGAAGTCAACATCTTGCGGCTGCAGAAGGAGATTAGCATGGCTCAGCGTGCCAAATGCTCCTAGCTCAAGGACGGCGACCGTTGCTCCAAGTTCTTCTATGATGTTATCCGGACCAGACAACATAGGAATCACATCTCCCAGCTTCTTGATGTAGATGGCAATCTTGTGGGGGAGCCGGCTGCGATCCAGGGCCAGGCTGTCAGGTACTACTCTGAGTTATATTTTCAGACTGACTACCTGTCTGTGTTTCCAGAGATTGTTACGAAGAGATTGGTGACTCCGTATGGGAATAGCATTCTTCTTGCCCCTGTTACTTTAGAGGAGGTGGAAGCTATTGTCAAGCTGGCGGATCCCAACAAGGCTCCCGGACCGGATGGTTTTAGCAGTGGATTCTACAAACGCCACTGGAACATTCTGAAGCATCAGGTCTTGGAGGTGGTACAGGAATTCTTCACCAAAGGGAAGCTGTTGAAAGAGCTGAACCACACCTTCCTGACCTTGGTGCCAAAGAAGGAGTGAGTGACAGCGCTGGCAGATTTCAGACCTATTGCATGCTGTAATTATCTTTATAAGATAATAACGTACCTTATGTGCCGACGGATGGAGGGGATCATACAGGACTTGGTATCTCCGAACCAGGCTGCGTTTATCAAGGGGAGGTCGATTGCTGAGCACAGCCTCCTGGCTTATGAGATAGTGAGGGACTTTAGCAAACCCGGAGGGAAGAAGACATGTGTGAAACTGGACCTGAGGAAGGCATATGACATGGTCAATCGAGACTTCCTCTGCCATCTGATGACATCCATGGGTTTCGGGGACCACTGGATTGTATTGATCCGGGAGTGCATCACGTCTCCCACTTTCTCTGTCCTCATCCAGGGCATTCCTTATGGGTACTTCCAGCGCAATCGTAGGCTTAGGCAAGGTGACCCCATGTCCCCTTACATGTTCACGCTTGTTATGGAATACTTTACATGTCTGATGGACCTAGCAGTGCACCGAGGGAGGCTGGTCCCATTGTTTCGGAGGGTAGATCCCCCAGTTACCCACCTTATATATGCAGATGATCTCTTGGTGTTCATCCAGCCATTGACGGAGGGTATGCAGACGCCTGCGGAGATTATAAGAGAGTTGAATTCCCTCTCGGACCTTCAGATGAACAAGGAGAAGAGCCGGATGTACTTCAGCTCCCTATGTCCCCAGAAGGAGGAGCGGACCTGTAACACCCAGTTTTCCAGATGAGGGTAATTTTAAAATTTTGTAATTATAATTATTATTTATTGATATTTATTTCATATTATAATTTTTGGTGAATTTTAATCATTTTTAAACTATTTAAAATCATGACTTGTGATTTGGTATTTTGCTAGTGTAACCCTAGAGATAGTGATCTAGCCTAGCCATGTGATTAGGGTATTTCATTTATCATTTTTAGCTTGAGGGTATTTTTGTCATTTTTGGGTTTATTTGATTTTAATATTATTTATTTGAATTTATGGAAATTTTTAGGAATTATTTTGGATGATGGTTGACTAGGTTGACTTTGACTAGCATTGACTTTGGTAGACTAGTCTAGAAGCTAACCCTAGTTGTGACTGCCTTGGTTAGGTTAAGTAATCCTAGTCTAACTAGAGTTAACCCATGATTTAGTCTTTTAGACTCGAGTTAGAATAGAGAGGGTTAAGTCATAAGTCATGACTTATGGTTTTGAGACCAATAGATAATCACTTAGCCATAGCTTGTGAAACTTGGCCCAAGGCCCATAGCCCATCACTAAACCCTAACCCTAACCCTAACCCTAACCCACTATGGCCAGCCACCTAGGGAATCCCACCCTATTTAATGCCTCCTTCATTTAGGGTTAGCCTCCCTTGGAAATAGATCTCAAGTTTAGAAATAGGTAAATCCCCAACTTTAGAAATTCATATCAAATCCATTTTAATTCCTTTTTAATCCAAACAAATTGCAATAGGTTCTAATTAGTGTGTTCTTGCTGTTTGTGGAAGTTTTTCTCAGTTTGTGAACAATTTGGTGAAGTTTGGGAAGCAAGGAGAACACCCCTCTTTAGAGCTTTTTGAGGAGATTGATACCTATAGGTAATTCCCTAAAACTCTATTATAGTTGCTGTTATTTTTGCATATTAGCCTAGATCTAGGTGTCCCCTAGCTAACCCTAGAATTTCGTGGCATATTGTGTCCATTTCGTATCCTAAATGGACACGTATCAGTCCACTATGCTGAGTATTTGATGAAATGCCCCAAAGGGGATTTCGACCTATTTTTTTGAAAGCTTTTGAATAGAAAATTGTGTTTTAGTGTCGTTTAAGAGTTTTTTAGTGTCTGAGCGTGTTTCGTGTCGTGTCGGGGTCGTACTGGATCCGTGGACACGCCCCCGTGCGTACGGGGTTGGCTGTTCTGCTACCCGCGTGTCTGTATGGCCATTGTAGGAGTCGTGGACACGTGATATCTGACACACAGCTAGTGGACATGACTGACATGTCATTCCCCAAGTTTCGTGTCAATTGATAACGTGTCGGACACGATATTCGATGTGCACTGATCTTGTACACAGACACAGCGCACAGAAATTGTTCACTGATACGGGGTTTTAACTTGGACACGACACGGGATCGACCCAGGTCAGGGTGTAGAATTCCTAGCCCTACTATGGGCGAACCCATATGCACGAGCTTGACCCACCCCGAGCTCTGTGTCGAGCCCACGACGGCTCGACACGCACGCACGAGGCTGCCTGTGCAGTATTTTTCATATTCTGTGTAAATTAGTATTTTGGACACGTTTGTGTCCATTTGTTTGGACACAAACACCATGTTTGACACGTGTATGCATGACTCAATGTTTACCAACCTTTGTATTAGGTTTTTACCATGTTTGATATTCAAATTTGTATTTTCCCCCTTTCCGACACTGAACCCAATATCAGTGTTGTAAGCCCTGAATTTAAGGCTTATTTTTTTTTTTCAATTTTATAAATCAATTATTGCAATAGATATTATTATTTGTTTATTATTTAATTTAATGCTCTTTACCGTGACTTGGATTTCAAGAGCATCAGGGATGCCAGTCTCTGGAAACTTCTTTCTTGAAGTTTGTAGTAGACGAGATTATCTTCACATTGATATTTCGTGTCCCACTCGAACTTGTTCCCTTGTACTCTTTTTGCTTCGCGCAAGTTCGGGTCAATTTAGACCATTTTAATTATTAATTGAATTCCCACTCTTTTCCTGGATCATCATATGCACGTTACCATGACTTTTAATTTATGAGCTCCAGACTAGTCTTTTCCTTGGAACCAACTTGCCATGCATGATCTACTCGAGACGCTCTTCATCCATGACCTTCGTGTCCCACTCAGACACACCATCTTGTGCTTCATTTTCTTCACACAACTTTCGGGTCAATTTAGGCCAATTAATTATCTACCGTAAAACCTGATTTAATTTCCCATTTAATTTCGGGACCCAACATCGATCCAATCCAGTCGACCCAATATATGGCCCTGGCCTGTTTTGAGGCTACTATGCACGTGACACTTGCGTGCCACCGATTTGATCTCCCTTGTGCTCCCATTCCATCCGTAATTTTAATTGGTTTAATTTATAAATTAATTAAATCTTGGCTTCGACTTTGTCCAAACTTGGCCCAACGTCCGACCCAGTTTGGCATGGACCCTACCATGACTGCCCATACGTCCCACTGATGTGTCTGCATTTTTTTTCCTATTTGAAAATACGTTTATTTTATATAAAAATATCTCTACCTCTCTCTTTTATATATATATATATATATATATATATATATATATATATATATAATGTAACTCTCTATCTCTACATTTAAATCCTAACATCACACTCTCTCTCCAAACACACAAATCAGCCCCCCCATGTGGTCGACCTCTACTCTCTCTCTACTTCTCTTTCTCTTCTTTATATAATATATACACATATATATTATATATATAATCTCTCTCTCTCTCTCACCCCATCACACAAGCAGCCCCCTACCCCCTCCTGTACGAGAACAGCCCCCCTTCTATTTTTTTTCTCCATCATCATTAATTCCCACCATCACCATCATCTTCTTTTCTTCTTCACTTCTTCTTCTTCTACAAACACACACACACACACACTCCACCACCACCATGAGCACAGCCACCACCACCTCATTTCTTCTTCTCCTCCACACGACAACCGCTCCGCCGCCGCCGTCGCATGGCTGCACCGTGCCCGTGGTCGGCGTGCCACCGCAGCAGTACCGCAGCAGCGGCAGCAGGCGGCAACAACTGCGACAGCAGCTGCCACAGCAGCAGCCGCGTGCGCCGCACGCCGCCGCGGCCGTCGCCGCCGCCGGCGACCCCCTAGCCGTGCGCAGCTCCAGCGACCACCCCCGGGGCAGCGTCTCCTTCCCCGACGTGCCACGTACCCGATTCGTGCGTTTTGCACGGAGTCCCGTCGACGCGCGCGCGGGAAAGTTTCAGAATTTGCGTCTCGGGGCAGCGACTTCGTATGCGTTTTCTGGGAGATCCGACCGTTGGATCGACGAACTCCTTGCTCCGTCGCAATCTCGGTATATCCCTCTTCACCTTTGTCAAGTTTGAACCGTTAATTTCGTCGTTTGATACATCAAAACCGGCCACCAAGTTGACGTTTTAATTTGTACTGTTTTTGGACAGTTTTGCGATGCCAACTTCGCGGGTTCGTATCTTCGCCGTATCAGCTCCGTTTTGCGCACTACCAGTTCCGGTGCATAGCTGGTACAACCCTCTTCCTGCCCTCTTTAGATTTCATTTCAGTTTGAGCTTGTTAGGTTGGTCGAATTCGACGCCAAAGTTGGCCGATCGAATTCTTAGTGTTGCACTTGTAAAATTTTATTTTTAAACCCGGGACTCCGGATTCAATTTCTGACACCACCAGTATACTCGTGGCGTCGTTATGGCCTGTTTTCATATAAAGTTTGTTAGATTTGGAGGATGTGGGCCTGGCACGTATTTCGGTGCAAAGCGGGCCCAACAGTCCGGGTCAACGGGACTTTTTGACGCCGACTCATCGAAATCCAATTCTGGATATACCGTTGAGTTCGTATCGTCATTCTGGACTCATTGACATATAATTTTCTAGGTTTTAGTGGACATTGGTTCCGGCACGCATTTCGGTGCAAGTCGGATACCAATATCCGAGTCAACGGGTCATTTTGAGTTCGGCTCATCGAAATCCAATTCTGGATATACGTTGGGTTCGTATCGTCATTCTGGACTCGTTGACATATAATTTGCTGAGTTTTGAGGACATTGGCTCCGACACGCTTTTCCGTGCAAATCGGTTTCCAATGTCCGGGTCAACGGACCATTTTGAGATCGGGTCATCGGAATCCAATTTCGGAGATACTGTTGAGTTCGTATCGTTATTTTGGGTTCATGGACATATAATTTGTTTGGTTTTGTGCACTTTTATTCCGACACATTTTTGGGTGCAAAGCGGGTCCGACACGGACACCGTTTTGACCCGAAATTACCTTTTTGCTCCTGTGTCCAAATTGGACTTATGGACAGGCTATTCTAGCTGATTTGACCATTCTGGACACGTTGGTAATGGTTGTTTCACCATCCGACAATATCTGTAGGTTTTTACCCTATTATTATAATCTTTCTCCTTTTATGGTATTTTGAGATCCATCGATTCTAGTAATTTCACAACCACTGAAATTGAATGTGTTGACCCTGTGGATGTTTATAGAGACTAGCTTTGACCCAGTTTGACTATGGTTGAATACTTTGACTGAACGTCGAAGTAGAGTCAACATTTGACCTAGGTTAGACTAGTTTTGACCTTGGTTGACCACAGTTGACTATTTTGACCAAAGGTCAACCGGAAGTCAACCGTAGCCTAAAATTGACCAGAACTTGACCGAAGTTGACCAGTTGACCCAAAGTCAACTGTTAGTCAACGTTAGTCAAGTTTGACCTGGAGTCGACCTAGGGTTGACCAGAGTTGACCAGTTGACCAAAAGTCAACTGTAAGTCAACCCTTGACTTAGATTGACCTAGTTTGACTTGGTTTGACTTGTCTTGACCTAGTTTGACTTAGTATGACTTAATTTTACTTCCAAACCCTTATATTGATACAGTATTCCACCTATAGGTCCTCGAGGCACTGTTCTTGGACCAGTTGACATATTCTACCAGATCTCAGGCGAGTACATTCTCTGATAATAATTCTGTTTTATGATATCGTTTATGTTTCTTGTATTTAGTGTAGATACCCTTGTTCTCCTGACACATTGTTCACACGGATTGGTATTTCTCTGGATCCCATCATGAGATGTTATTCCTCGCTTTCTTTGGTATATCTTGTGCAAGTCTTTCTTGTTCCTTGTGCATTATATAGACACGATTCCTGCGAAGGCTAGCTACCCTCTCGGAGAATCGCGTGTCATGATGTGTCATGGTTGGATCCACTATACTAGTCGGGGACGGAGAGTATTAGTGTAGATGTGTGGTCATTATCCACCTTGTTATTCTTGTAGATCTTGTGAGTGTTAATCATACACCCCACGTATGATTAACCAGGCCAGTAGACCTTGTACAGATCCAAGCCGGCCACATGTTGAAACTAGTACTCACACACTTAGACAGATGATTCTTGATTCTTGTACATGCCATGATCAATTTTACTTGCCTTGTTCTAGCTCTAGATTTACAGTTTACCTTGCCATGATACTCATATGTACATTTTATGATTTTTTGTATATTCTCTCTATTTACTGCTACATTTTCAATATCGTCTAACTAGAACTGTTATTTGAGATTTGTGCTCGTTCCATCCTGACTGGATATGTTGACAAAATTTTAGGAGTAGTTGTGCCCTCAGTATTGGACTTCATGATGTTGCTAGCTGAGATGGATCTCACTATTCTTCTATGTGAGTTGCCTAGTAGTTATCCTTAGTTAGTCTTGTTGTCCTTCTTTATTTTCTTGTCTTATGATCATTGTAGATTCTAGTTGTTCTAGTGATATTGTTATTATTCTTGTCTTATCTTCCTTAGTTTTCGTGATGTGACATGAGTACATTTCTAGTTATGGATCTTTAGATGTTGTAGTTAGTATAGTATATTTGACAGCGCTCTACCGTCGATACTGCGGCGAAGGTTGGGCGTGGCCCACGTATTCGTACCCGTATATCCGGGTGCGGGTCGTGACACGTTTTTAGTGGTGGCCCATGCAGGTCAGTCTTTGCAATTAATGCGAAGTCGTGGTAGTAATTGAGCTTATCTGTACTACTGCGAGCCTGCCTTAGGATTAAGGTTGAGTAATGGAATATTTTAGGATTTTGGTACTCAGTCACATATTAGGAACTCTTGGTAGTTTCCAGAAATGATACCTGGGAATCTTATTTCGAAAGCTTTTCAAATTTTTTCCCACTTATTTCTATTCTTCTTGATTTCTGAAACATCTGTCCGTTATCAACTTTATTCTTTCTTGGAATGAGTTTGTGGATCCCAGAGGGAAGGTATAAGTTGAACTTATATATCTTCTAGGTTGAGACGGGAATATGATTTGCCAGTCTCATATCAGGTTGAGATTGTTTTAGATTATATTCCAATGATTTCCTTTATCTTGACCTAGATCGTACCTTTAGGACTTCTTCTGAAAACTTTTCCTAAATCCTGTCTCGAAATCTGTTCTGCTAGTTTTCATTACTTATCCTTGATTCGTCGTTGAATTTTGAATCTTGATGTTCGTTTGTTGTTGACTTTAACTTTGTATCTAAGATCAGTTTTTATGAATTGAGTTAAGATATTCTGATAAACATATTCGATGAGAACGATAAATGTCTACTTTATTTATGGAGTTTAGAATTTATTGCAGTCATACTAGCTAGCACGACAGGGACGTGGAGCCTGATGTTGGTTATACTATCCTAGTTATGAAATTTGGATTTTTTTGCAGCCATACCGGTTGGCGTGATAAGAATTCCAGATGACATGATTTAGGGTGTATACCTTAGTTATGGTCTCCATCGTTATTGCAGCTATGCTTACTGGCGTGGCAAAAATTCTGGCAACATAATTTCAGGAAGACGTGTATGGTTATCAGACTGTATCTTAAATCGGATCAATTCGTCATGACCGGATGAGCAAGAACAAATTCTTATCATTATCCTTTTCCATCTTGGTTAACTCTGTCTATCTACAGCCACAATTAGGATTTTCTCAACATGATTGTTTGTGTTCCATCTTCCTATGATTTGACTAAACTCTTCTTCACTAGCCTCTTGAATAATTCTTCTTGTCCTTCCCGGTAATTGTTGAAAGTGCCTCATGGATTGATTCGGGGGAAGTTTGAAAAGTAATTTATCCTTGTCTTACGGAATTGGGAGTTTGCATCCAGAGAAATACTGGCGAGGCATGACTTCGGATAACGGCATCATGGTTAAATATGCTTTTTCGAATTCTACTTGGACCACTGCCTAAGCATTTTGACTAACATTTTCTCCTTTATTTTGCAAAAATTGTTTAAAAATATTTCACGGATATTAGCCAAGTTAAGTTCAGGAACCTATATTATCTGGCGTGGCAGCTGTGCACTGCAGCCATCCGTCGTATTATGGAACAAGGAAGTTAATCGCAGATAGATGCACACTAGCGCGATCGTAACTTCATGTGACATAATTACGGAGGTATATGGTTCTTGAGTTTTACTTCGACTACGTCCTATGTATTTCGTTTGGCCTCGTACTATTCTTGAAAATATTTCGATAATCTTTCCTATCTTGCTTGACCTTTACCTTGTCTGAATATTAATATGGATTGCTAGACCCAGTCTTAGGCCCTTGTTACCTTCTATTTTTGACGATTGGATAGCCAGACCTTGTTAACAGACTTTGTAGTATAACTGTAATATGTTAATATGTGATTGTGATGAGTATATTTTCTTGGGGATTTATTGGGTTAAGCTTATAGGACAGATATAAGTGACTGACTATAGTGGACTTAGAAACCAATAAGAATGATTAGTTTGATAGTATAGATTGGTTTCAAGGTATCTAAGAAGGAGTAATGAAATATTATATTTAGTGACTACGGATTTAGGACTAGGATCTTGTGCTTAGATTTGAGGGTTTATATTCGGGAGTTCTTGAGTAAAAGAGAGAAGGCTCAATGCCCAGAATAGGTTTTGAATGTATTATTTCATGGAGCTTGTGATTAATAGGATAAAGATACTTAGGACGGAAAAAGGGAAAAAAACAAATTCCTATTGAGATTAGAATTTTGGTTGATGGCCAATCATTGTTGATATATACGTATCTCGAGGATGACCTATATTTTAGAGTATATGTAAAGGTTCTTATTGATATGAAGATTCTAGGGATAAAATGACATAGTTTTTATGGAATAAGCTTGATGAACCTGAACCAAAATACCTGTAGAGAGAAACAACATAGATGATCACCAGGGTAGCAGATTTAGTACTGTAGTCATAGCAGTTGCATGTTTTAGCTTGACCTATTGGATGATTTTAATTTCGAGGACGAAATTTTTATAAGGTGGGTAGGATTGTAAATCCTGAATTTAGGGCTTATTTTTTTTCAATTTTATAAATCAATTATTGCAAAAGAAATTATTATTTGTTTATTATTTGATTTAATGCTCTTTACCGTGACTTGGATTTCTAGAGCATCAGGGATGCCAATCTCTGGAAACTTCCTTCTTGAAGTTTGTAGTAGACGAGATTATCTTCACATTGATATTTCGTGTCCCACTCGAACTTGTTCCCTTGTACTCTTTTTGCTTCGCGCAAGTTCGGGTCAATTTAGACCATTTTAATTATTAATTGAATTCCCACACTTTTCCTGGATCATCATATGCACGTTACCATGACTTTTAATTTATGAGCACCAGACTAGTGTTTTCCTTGGAACCAACTTGCCATGCATGATCTACTCGAGACGCTCTTCACCCATGACCTTCGTGTCCCACTCAGACACACCATCTTGTGCTTCATTTTCTTCGCACAACTTTCGGGTCAATTTAGGCCAATTAATTATCTACCGTAAAACCTGATTTAATTTCCCATTTAATTTCGGGACCCGACATCGATCCAATCCAGTCGACCCAATATATGGCCCTGGCCTGTTTTGAGCCTACTATGCACGCGCCACTTGCGTGCCACCGATTTGATCTCCCTTGTGCTCCCATTCCATCCGTAATTTTAATTGGTTTAATTTATAAATTAATTAAATCTTGGCTTCGACTTTGTCTAAACTTGGCCCAACGTCCGACCCAGTTTTGCATGGACCCTACCATGACTGCCCATACGTCCCACTGATGTGTCTGCATTTTTTTCCCTATTTGAAAATACGTTTATTTTATATAAAAATATCTCTACCTCTCTCTTTTATATATATACATATATATATATATATATATATATATATATATATATATATATATATATATATATATATATATATATATAATGTAACTCTCTCTCTCTCTCTCTCTCTCTCTCTCTACATTTAAATACTCACATCACACTCTCTCCACACACACAAATCAGCCCCCCCATGTGGCCGACCTCTACTCTCTCTCTCTACTTCTCTTTCTCTTCTTTATATAATATATATACATATATATTATATATATAATCTCTCTCTCTCTCTCTCTCACCCCATCACACAAGCAGCCCCCTACCCCCTCCTGTATGAGAACAGCCCCCCCCTTCTATTTTTTTTCTCCATCATCATTAATTCCTACCATCACCATCATCTTCTTTTCTTCTTCACTTCTTCTTCTTCTACAAACACACACACACACACACACACACACACACACACACACTCCACCACCACCATGAGCACAGCCACCACCACCTCATTTCTTCTCCTCCTCCACCCGACAATCGCTTCGCCGCCCCGTCGCGTGGCTGCACCATGCCCGTGGCCGGCCGCCACCGCAGCAGCACCGCAGCAGCGGCAGCAGGCAGCAACAACTGCGGCAGCAGCTGCCACAGCAGCAGCCGCGTGCGCCGTACGCCGCCGCGGCCGTCGCCGCCGCCGGCTACCCCCCTAGCCGCACGCAGCTCCGACGACCACCCTCGGGGCAGTGTCTCCTTCCCCGACGTGCCACGTACCCGATTCGTGTGTTTTGCATGGAGTCCCGTCGACGCGCGCGCGGGAAAGTTTCAGAATTCGCGTCTCGGGGCAGCGACTTCGCACACATTTTCTGGGAGATCCGACCGTTGGATATGCGAACTCCTTGCTCCGTCTCAATCTCGATATATCCCTCTTCACCTTTGTCAAGTTTGAACCGTTAATTTCGTCGTTTGATACATCAAAACCGGCCACCAAGTTGACGTTTTAATTTGTACTATTTTTGGACAGATTTGCGATGCCAACTTCGCGGGTTCGTATCTTCGCCGTATCAGCTCCTTTTTGCGCACTACCAGTTCCGGTGCATAGCTGGTATAACCCTCTTCCTGCCCCCTTTAGATTTTATTTCAGTTTGAGCTTGTTAGGTCGGTCGAATTCGACGCCAAAGTTGGCCGTTCGAATTCTTAGTGTTGCACTTGTAAAATTCGATTTTTGAACCCGGGACTCCGGATTCAATTTTTGACGCCACCAGTATACTCGTGGCATCGTTATGGCCTGTTTTCATATAAAGTTTGTTAGATTGGGAGGATGTGGGCCCTGGCACGCATTTCGGTGCAAAGCGGGTCCCACAGTCCGGGTCAATGGGACTTTTTGACGTCGACTCATCGGAATCCAATTCCGAATATACCGTTGAGTTCGTATCATCATTCTGGACTCGTTGACGTATAATTTGCTAGGTTTTAGTGGACATTGGTTCCGGCACGCATTTCGGTGTAAGTCAGATACCAATATCCGAGTCAACGGGTCATTTTGAGTTCGGCTCATCGGAATCCAATTCTGGATATACCGTTGGGTTCGTAACGTCATTCTGGACTCGTTGACATATAATTTACTGAATTTTGAGGACATTGACTCCGACACACTTTTCGTACAAATCGGTTTCCAATGTCCGGGTCAACGGACCATTTTGAGATCGGGTCATCGGAATCCAATTTCGGAGATACTGTTGAGTTCGTATCGTCATTTTGGATTCGTGGACATATAATTTGTTAGGTTTTGTGCACTTTTATTTCGGCATATTTTTTGGTGCAAAGCGGGTCCGACACGGACACCGTTTTGATCCAAAATTACCTTTTTGCTCCTGTATCCAAATTGGACTTATGGGCAGGCTATTCTAGCTGATTTGACCATTCTGGATACGTTGGTAATGGTTGTTTCACCATCCGACAACATCTGTAGGTTTTTACCCTATTATTATAATCTTTCTCCTTTTATGGTATTTTGAGATCCATCGATTCTAGTGATTTCACAACCACTGAAATTGAATGTGTTGACCCTGTGGTTGTTTATAGAGACTAGCTTTGACCCAATTTGACTATGGTTGACTACTTTGACTGAACGTCGAAGTAGAGTCAACATTTGACCTAGGTTAGACTAGTTTTGACCTTGGTTGACCACAGTTGACTATTTTGACCAAAGGTCAACCAGAAGTCAACCGTAGCCTAAAATTGACCAGAACTTGATCGAAGTTGACCAGTTGACCCAAAGTCAACTATTAGTCAACGTTAGTCAAGTTTGACCTAGAGTCGACCTAGGGTTGACCAGAGTTGACCAGTTGACCAAAAGTCAACTGTAAGTCAACCCTTGACTTAGATTGACCTAGTTTGACTTGCTTTGCCTTGTCTTGACCTAGTTTGACTTAGTATGACTTGATTTTACTTCCAAACCCTTATATTGATACAGTATTCCACCTATAGGTCCTCGAGGCACTGTTCTTGGACCAGTTGACATATTCTACCAGATCTCAGGCGAGTACATTCTCTGATAATAATTCTGTTTTATGATTTCGTTTATGTTTCTTGTATTTAGTGTAGATATCCTTGTTCTTCTGACACATTGTTCACACGGATTGGTATTTCTCTGGATCCCGTCATGAGATGTTATTCTTCGCTTTTCTTGGTATATCTTGTGCAAGTCTTTTTTGTTCCTTGTGCATTGTATAGACACGATTCCTGCGAAGGCTAGCTACCCTCTCGGAGAATCGCGTGTCATGATGTGTCATGGTTGGATCCACTATACTAGTCGGGGACGGGGAGTATTAGTGTAGATGTGTGGTCATTATCCACCTTGTTATTCTTGTAGATCTTGTGAGTGTTAATCATACACCCCACGTATGATTAACCAGGCCAGTAGACCTTGTACAGACCCAAGCCGGCCACATGTTGAAACTAGTACTCACACACTTAGACAGATGATTCTTGATTCTTGTACATGCCATGATCAATTTTACTTGCCTTGTTCTAGCTCTAGATTTACAGTTTACCTTGCCATGATACTCACATGTACATTTTATGATTTTTTGTATATTTTCTCTATTTACTGCTACATTTTCAATATCGTCTAACTAGAACTGTTATTTGAGATTTGTGCTCGTTCCATCCTGACTGGATATGTTGACAAAATTTTAGGAGTAGTTGTGCCCTCAGTATTGGACTTCATGATATTGCTAGCTGAGGTGGATCTCACTATTCTTCTATGTGAGTTGCCTGGTAGTTATCCTTAGTTAGTCTTGTTGTCCTTCTTTATTTTCCTGTCTTATGATCATTGTAGATTCTAGTTGTTCTAGTGATATTGTTATTATTCTTGTCTTATCTTTCTTAGTTTTCGTGATGTGACATGAGTACATTTCTAGTTATGGATCTTTAGATGTTGTAGTTAGTATAGTATATTTGACAACGCTCTACCGCCGATACTGCGGCGTAGGCTGGGCGTGGCCTACGTATTCGTACCCGTATATCCGGGTGTGGGTCGTGACAAGTGTAATGGCTCTATTTTTGAATGATTTATTCATATTTAATGGTTAAAATACATGTTTTAGTTGAGTTTACATGCTGGGATATATATGGGAATGCATCAGGGTTCATGTGGGGGTTTAACTGCAAGTTTTGAGACGTGTTTTGGGGTTGCTAATGTGGACTGATACACAGTCCTGCTAATTAGATTTCTGAACTTTTCATCCCCTATCTAAAATAGATTTTTGAATGATAATGGCAATGTTAGTTTCATTTACACATGTGTAGTTCACTAGTAATGTTGGTGGTGATTGGTGTTAAGTTGTAGGTTTTCGAATTGGATTGGTTTGGGGCATTTGAGTTAACTGTTAAGTTAAATATAAACTGTCATTGGTAATTTTCCTGAAAAACTAATAACTGGGAATTATTTCTTTTATGTGTAAACCTGAGATGACTAAATCTGAGAGCAGTTGACCCTCACCCTCACCTTCACACATGTGGACACTCGAGCACACCCCTAACATGTATACACACACTATTTTGAAATCTGAGTTTGAGATTGGTTAATTGTTTTGATGTTGAGATTGAATCCTATTTACTGATTTTCTTCCTGAAATCTATTCACCCACACATGCAAAACTGATTCCCTGTACACAGGTTTCTCTCACACACACAAGTCCCTAATGTTCCTGTCACATGAACCTATATGATACTCTAAAATCTGGACTGAGAACTAACCTAATTACTGTTGCTCTATTATACACATTCCTACACACACATGGCTGTCACAATGACACTCACACTGTCACTCATCCACACATTCCTGAGAACTCACACTGTCTATAATCCTGAGAACACATGGTCTCTTGTATAACACACACATTAAATTGGCACACACACATTATATGTTCACCCACACATGTGTTCGTGACACACACACAATGGAATAGGGAATCTGGGAACACCGAACACAGGTTCCTTTCTTAACACACACACACATTTTATAATGTATACACACATGTACCCCACCTATCTAAATCATGTACTCACACACACACAGGTTTCCTTCACTAGATATTAGTTCACTGTTTTACAATTCCTGTGCACACATGTTTCAGTCCACACCCAATTTCATGTATTCCTACACACACACACACACTATAACACATATGTTATCCCCTCTCTATGTAGATACAATACATATTTCTATATGTGTGGGTATGCCTATAGCTATATATAGCAATGCCTAATCTAATGTGAATGGTAGAGTAGGATATATGGAAATGTAATGTGTAATAGCTAAATGTGATATGCATATTCTATTTGTATATGTATATATATATATATATATATATATATATATATATATATATATATATATATATATATATATATATATATATATATATATATGGTATTGGCCTATGGTGTGTTTGTTTGCCTAGTGAGAGTTTAGTTAGACTTGTTTAGTCTTGATTAGGCCTAGAATAGACTAGTTAGACTAGTATAGACTTGGTTGACCTAGTTTGACTTCTAGGGTTGACCAGAGTTGACCAAGAGTTGACTTTGGTCTAGATTGACCTAGATTCATGTAGAATGTATTGAATCGCATCTTATTATCATTTTATACATGTTGTGACTTGTACTGTTCTATAGGAGACAGACACCACTCCTCGGACAGTATATTCTCTTCGGACATTCAGGATACCAGGCGAGTACATTCTCTGATCATTTCATATCCTGTTAGAATTATTTTCCTGCTTTAAATTACTTTACTTGATACTGTCACGTTGGTCACACGAATTAGTACTATATGGATCCCTTCTTGAGATGTTATTCCCTCAGGGAGCATCAGATACTACATGTTCTGTGCGTTTCACTTACATTGTGTATCACTATGCTTCATGGTTCATTGATCACTTGTGACATGTACTCTCATGATCACAGAGTCTTCCTTGAATCACCCATTTATGGGCATTCCTAGAATCACCCATTTTTGGGCCTACCATGTATCATCCCTTGTGGGCCATTGCATGGATCATAACATAACCTGGCTGGATCCTTGTGTATTGATTGGGGGTATGGGGGAGTAGAAGTAGACATGTGAATAATACCCAAGTAGTATTTCATCTGATCACCTCCGTAGTGTCTCATCAGAATCTCCTATGCCATTCACATGTTTATATTGTACTCTGACTCACTAGCCACTGTTAGTTCTCTACTTATAGTAGATATTTCTATTACAGTTCTCTCTCTGTTTACATTCTGTACTTTTTTCAGTTTCCCGTATCTTACTTTACTGTATGATTATATTTTCTAACCTGCTATGAACTGTTGAGATGTATTATGCTCGCTCCGTCCTGATTGGGCACCGTTGAATGTTTACAGAGGACGAGGATGAGGCTGGTGTTGACACCTTCTATGGGACAGCCCTAGACGACACTTGTGAGCTGGACTCTCAGGAGGACCCAGCTCTAGCTGATGATATTACTCCTACTGCCTAGACTAGTTTAGTTAGGCTTTATCTTACTTATGTTGTCTTGTGACTAGTTTAGTTAGGCTTTATTTCTGTCTTTGAGATCTGGATTGTATATACTCTTTCATATTCAGTAGTTGAAATCTTGTATTCTGGATGTTTGCTGAGATGTTATCTTAGACACTTAGACTCTTCTGATCATCTGTATTTCATTTGAGTTCTATATCATATCGTGCTTCTTCTTCCTTAGTTGTGATTGGGTTTACATTCTGCTATGTCACTGCTTAGCATTATATTGTTAGATCACTACCAAAATTTATCGTTTTAGTGACGGCCAAAAAAATCCGTCGGCAATCAGCTCGTCGCTAATAACCTTCCGTCGCTAAGTTGTCGTCACATAACGGAATAGCGACGGATATTCGACGTCACAATACGAAGCATTAGCGATGCATTTCCGACGGACTGTCGTCCACTTCAGCTTTTAAGTACTGAACTGTGTAGACAATAGCGACGTAAATTTTCGTCGGTAACCCGTCGCAAAAGCGTATCAGATCGTATCATTCCGTCGCTAATCCGTCGACAGCTTCGGTATCAAGTGACGGATTAGCGACGGTTTTCTGACGGAAAAGCCATCGACCAGCTTCTGGAAATTCATGTCATTTCCAGTAACTTGGCGACGGATAAGTCGTCGCTTTGCCGTCGAAAGATATCAACCGAATAGCGACGGATTAACCGTCGACCTTGTTCTGGAAATTCTTGTTATTTCCAGAACACGGGCGACGGATAGGTCGTCGCTATTCCGTCGAACAATATATCATGCCGACGGATAGTCCGTCGACCATCCGTCGCTACCTGGGAAAATTTTTCAAATATCCAGTTAGCGACGGAATAACCGTCGAAAAGTAGTCGGAAACTGGTGATGACCGTCGCAAAACGGTCACAAGTCCGTCGCTAACTGAGAATATTTTGAAAAAAAATTATAGCTTTTTAGCTGTTCGCAAAAATTTGCATAAACCAAACCAATATATAATGCACACCAATTATCCAACAATCACATAGACCAAATATATTATGCACACCAATTATCCAAGAATCACATAGACCAAATATGTACATACGAATTTAATGCACACCAATTATCCAAGAATCATATACACCAAACCAAATTAATATAAAATAGACATCAATTATCCGGAAGAGTAACCTAATATCCATCGTTATAATCCGATCATTGCACAAATATTCCAAATTTTTCACAAATATTCCAAAGCACATAGGAAAGAGTTGGCCAGTTACAGTAACCTAATATCCAATCCTGACGACCGATCATAGCACAAATATTCTAAAATTTTCACAAATATTCCAAAACACATAGGAAAATCGACTTTGGCCTCAACAAAGACCACAAGTCAGACGATGAATCCTCACAGCCAGGGATGATAGTTGCGTTGAGGCATGTACCATTCTATCAGCCACTTTGCATACGAAGGCTCAATCTGGTTGAGGTCTTCTGTAGGGATAGGAGGGTCAGTACCGATGCTACTACTCTCTGACGGGGCTCCTCCTTAGCTTCAAGCTTGGGAGCAATCTCTTCCCTGATGGTCATCGGTTCTTCCTTGACCTCGACCTTTGGTAACACCTTCTCCTTAACAGTCACCGGCTCTTGTTTGACGACGGAGACTTCCTCCGTGTCGACCTCCAAGGGTTTCTTGCCTCGACCCCTTCCTCGACTAGCAGCACCACCTCGACGAGTCCTAGGAGCCATCTTTCTGACAACAGAAATTTTCATATAGGGTAAAGAAATTTACTCAAGTTATAAAAGTTGTGACGTTAGTTTTTTGCGTTCATCATCATTAGAGGGAGTAGCACTGGAAAAGTTGTGACGTTGGTAGCATGAGAGAGTAAAAATCTGTATCACAAGACTAACAGAATTACTATGTAATCATGTACTCACCAATAACCGGATGTAACTGGAGTCGTTGGGCCTATCGTGCAGTAATTTGTGGATCTACTGATATAGGCCAGATGTACTTAGTATCTAGTGTATCAGATTAGTATCGGTCTATCAGTTTGGTATAGGACGTATCATATTGGTATTGGCCTTAACAAATTGGTATCGTCCTATATCCGATATGTACATGTATCGGTCGAATAGCTAGGATTCATATTGGTCTTATCAATTTGGTATCGGTCATATCCGATAGGTATCGGCCGTGTTGGATTAGTATAGACTATTTTGGATTAGTATCGTGAAAGGTTTAGTAACAACTGTACTTGGATTTCTCTCTTCTCGAGCTAGAATACCATTGCAAGAGAATCACCAGATCGTGATTGGCCAGTTACAGTAACATACATACTTCCTTTTCCATCAAGAAAAGCGAGATTGAAAAGGAAGTATGTATGTTCTGTAACTGGCCATCTACGCTCTCGTGACTCTCTTGCAATGGTAATCTAGCTCTAGAAGAGAGAAATCCAAGTACAGTTGTTACTAAACCTTCCACGATACTAATCTGAAATGGTATATAATAATCCAACACGGCCGATACCTATCGGATATGACCGATACCAAATCGATAAGGCCAATATGACTTAATGGCTATACGGCCGATACATATTGGATAGGACGATACCAATTCGCTAAGACCAATACCAACCGATACGGTCCATACCAAAACGATAGATCGATACTAATCCGACACGGTCAATACTTATAAGTACCTACGGTCCAGGAGGTTGATCCGCTAGTACATCCATGTACGAACAACGAAGTAACGATCCATTTCAATTGGATGTGAAAATCTGTATCGTAAGACAAACTAAACATAATCAGTTCTATTTCACATGCTTAATTGCCAAGTATGGGAACGAATGGCTCAGAACACAACCCAAAATTTATTCTAGCATACATTAGTATGAATCATCTACGTTCTGTACATATAGTGTAGTATATGTTCTTATCGTATCTAGTATCTGAAGGATGTAACAGAATCAAGATGAACTCACATAATGTTTACAGTCTTGGTCTCAACTGTCTTCGATTCTATGATCCCATGTCTTAGGTTAAATAAATCACTAACCTCATCACGGTGAGTCTTGGTGTAGCACTCAAATGTGGGGCACCCGTAAATTCGCCGAGGTTTTAAATCATCGACATTGAGTTTTAAACCCTCACGTAGCCTTTCTGCTTCACTTCTAGGGTCGAGCAGCATCTTCTTGCAAGCTTCGGTCTCCAGATACTTAGTGTCAAGATTCTAGACGCTTTCCTAGAGCATGTCAACGCATCCTAGCGTCAATTTCCTCGGCAGAAAATTGACGCTAGGATGCGTTGACATGCTTTACGAAAGCGTCCAGAATCTTGACACTAAGTATCTGGAGACCGAAGCTTGCAAGAAGATCCTGCTCGAGCCTAGAAGTGAAGCAGAAAGGCTACGTGAGGGTTTAAAACTCAATGTCGATGATTTAAAACCTCGGCGAATTTACGGGTGCCCCACATTTGAGTGCTACACCAAGACTCACCGTCTGTATAGTTCGGTTATTGGCGCTCGATGTCCCTGTGGTAAGGCAATGGATGAGGATATTGCATGGGAGGGGGTTGCAGATGGAGGCAACAAGGATGGCGTGTTTGTGAAAGGAGGGAAAAGATACATAATCACAGACGATTTGCATGTAAGGCCATTCTATTCCATGGAGTCTGCGTTGTCTATTTTCCGAAAGCATGGGATCATAGCATCGAAGACAGTTGAGACCAAGACTGTAAACATTGGCCGCGATGAGGTTAGTAATTTATGTAACCTAATGTAGTAATCTTGTAATTTAAAGTTGGAAGAACATGCAAGTAGCCTTATAGTTGCCGCCTCACCAGTCGAATGACTTAATTCCCAAGTATCGAAACGAGTGGCTCAGAACACAACCCAAGATTCATTCTAGCATACATCAGTGAGTTCATCTTGATTCTGTTACGTCCTTCAGATACTATATACGATAAGAACATAGATGATTCACACTAATGTATGCTAGAATGAATCTTGGCTTGTGTTCTGAGCCATCCGTTCTGATCAAACATCTTCCTTCTCCTCTCCTCCACCATAGCTCTGAACCAATCTGTTCCTCCCTACTTCCCTTCTTTTTATTTGACTCTCTCAGCCACATATGACATCCAGCTCAAGTGTAGAGTCGGGGGAGAAGAAGTGGGCAGGAAGAGGAGGGGAAAGCAGCACAGCCGGAGGCATGACACGAATGAAGTACATAGGTTTTCTTCATAGTTCTCCTATGCACACCCTTCGGGTCATGCCGCCGACTGTGCTGCTTCCCTCTCCTCTTCCTGCCCACTTCTTCTCCTCCGACTCTACACTTGAGCTGGATGTCATATGTGGCTGAGAGAGTCAAATAAAAGAAGGGAAGTAGGGAGGAGCAGATTGGTTCAGAGCTATGGTGGAGGAGAGGAGAAGGAAGATGCTTGATCAGAACGGATGGCTCAGAACACAAGCCAAGATTCATTCTAGCATACATTAGTGTGAATCATCTATGTTCTGTACATATGGTGTAGTATATGTTCTTATCGTATCTAGTATCTGAAGAACGTAACAGAATCAAGATGAACTCACTAATGTAATACTAAGACATCATCTACTACTATATAAGATATAGTGATAGGTTGTCGTATTATCATTGCCGAGGAATGAGGGTCGGAGGACATGCAACTTTATCTACGGCTATATAGTTTCTGCCTCGCCAGTCGAATGGCTGCAGGGACTATGTCCTGATCACCATGTCGTACCGTAGATTAATGCAAATGGAGCTGGAAATATCCGTCGCTAACCGGTAACTGAGAAGTAACGGTGAGCACGGATAGAGCTCGAGTGACCTGTTCCAGACAGCATGGTGGTCTCCTTTGTCAAAGTATCCGTGCTCGTCCCACAACCAATGTGGGATGAGCACGGATACTTTGACAAATGAACCACCATGCTGTCAGGAACCTCTCACTCGAGCTCTACACGAAGGATGTCTACTTGAGCTCCGGGACAAAGTTTTAGCTCGGAGCAAGAATCTGTTGACGGAGCACATCTACTATGCTGTCAGAAAAAATTAGTAACGGTGGAAGACCCATCTGAGTAGGACGTATACTCTGATAATATCTCCTCCAGCACTCAATCCCACTACTGATATCATTCTTGTAATTGTGATCTATCAGAGTATACGTCATACTGAGATGGATCTAGTATTCTCTCTTGTTGGTTGTCGTATCATCATTGCCGAGGGATGAGGGTCGGAGGACAGTACAAATAGTCTAATACAAAAACAACTCAATATGTAGTCCAATACAAATAGTCTAATACAAAAACAACCCAATACAAATAGTCCAATACAAATAAGTACTAATAGCTAATGAGAACCACGCTGCTCACGCAAACGCTCAGTGATACGTTCACGCAACCACCTCGAAAAAGCGAGATTTTTGGCGCGAGGAGAGCTGTCGTCCATTGCAAGGATTGCATGAAGAGTCCTCTCGGTCTCACTAGCTACCGGTGCTGGATGAATAGAACTTCCGGTCTCACTAGCAACCGGTGCCACTTCCTCCTTAACTGTAGGAGGAGCCACCTCAGCATTCACTGTTTTTCTCAAACGACGTGCCGTTCCTCGGGTCATGGGTGCCATCTGGTAAGATCGATAGTCACAAATAATATAATTGTAACAGAAGCAAGCTAACTAAAGGAACCATCATGTAATTTGAGTACATTTTCGAAAGCCGATAAAGTATAAAAAATTCGATTTTTTGCCAAGTGTGAGAACGGATGGCTCAGAAGACAACCCAAGATTCATTGAAGCATACATTAGTGTGAATCATCTATGTTCTGTACATATGGTGTAGTATATGTTCTTATCGTATCTAGTATCTGAAGGACGTACGTAACAGAATCAAGATGAACTCACATAATGTAATACTAAGACATCATCTACTACTATATAAGATATAGTGATAGGTTGTCGTATCATCATTGCCGAGGGATGAGGGTCGGAAGACAGTCAACTTTATCTACGGCTACATAGTTTCTGCCTCGCCAGTCGAATGGCTGCAGGTACTATATCCTGATCACCATGTCGTACCGTAGATCAAATAGAGCTGGAACTGGAGCCAAAATACAGTACTACTTCACCATGTCGTACCATTTTACTCTCTCTCTCTTCCCCCCTCCGGCGCTCTCACTCTCTCCGGCGCTCTTACACTACTAATTTCTATGTGTTTTAAGTGTGAGAACGGATGGCTCAGAACACAACCCAAGATTTATTCTAGCATACATTAGTGTGAATCATCTATATTCTGTATACATATCGTATAGTATATGTTAACCTTATCTTATCTAGTATCTGAAGGACGTACGTAACAGAATCAAGATGAACTCACTAATGTAATACTAAGACATAATCTACTACTATATAAGATATAGTAATAGGTTGTCGTATCATCATTGCCGAGGGATGAGGGTCGGAGGACAGGCAACTTTATCTACGGCAACATAGTTTCTGCCTCGCCAGTCGAATGGCTGCAGGGAATATCCGTCACCATGTCGTACCGTAGATTAATGCAATTAATGGAGCTGGAAATATCCGTCGCTAACCGGTAACTAGTCCGTCGCTAACTGAGATTGTCACATACACATATGTATATCACAGCTATATGTATAGATATATACATCTATACAGAAGCACACAACTGATAGAACTCGCACTGTCCTTGAGACAGTGAACATATACACCATGAATCCAAACCCCATATATATTCACATTTACTAATCCAAACACCACCAAACTAATGGAACACCCAATATGGATAACACATTATTTAGCCAATATATAAACTCAGATGAATTTGAGAAGCAAAGCCACCCGTCGCCTCCGACCAAAGCCCGCCGCCCAGTAGTTCGGTTGCATATATATATGAAGAGTGCTTATGGGTGTGCGTCGGTTGCAAATAGCCCCGACGCACCCGCCCCAAGCCAGCCGCCCAGCCCCCGACGCCGCCATCCCAAGCCCACCGCCCAGCCCCCAACCCAAGCCAGCCGCCCAGCCCCCGACGCCCCGTCCCAAGCCAGCCGCCCAGCCCCCGACGCCGCCGCCCCAAGCCCACCGCCCAGCCCCCGACCCAAGCCAGCCGCCCAGCCCCCGACGCCCCAACCCCAAGCCCGCCTCCCAGACCCCGACGCCCCCGCCCCAAGCCCACCCAGACCTCGACCCAAGCAAGCCGCCCAGCCCCCGACGCCCCAACCCCAAGCCCGCCTTCCAGACCCCGACGCCCCCGCCCCAAGCCCACCGCCCAGATCCCGACCCAAGCCAGCCGCCCAGCCCCCGACGCCCCAACCCCAAGCCCGCCTCCCAGACCACGATGCCCCCCGCCCAGCCCCTAACGCCCCAACCCCAAGCCCGCCTCCCAGACCCCGACGCCCCCGCCCCAAGCCCACCGCCCAGACCCCGACCCAAGCCAGCCGCCCAGCCCCCGACGCCCCAGCTCCAAGCCCGCCGTCCAGCCCCCGACGCCCCCCGCCCCAAGCCCACCGCCCAGCCCCCGACCCAAGCCAGTCGCCAAGCCCCGGACGGCCCATCCCCAAGCGTGCCGCCCAGCTCCTATACGACACCGCGATGAGAGAGAGAGAGAGAGAGAGAGAGAGAGGAGAGAGAGAGAGGAGAGAGAGAGAGATCAAAAGAGAGAGAGAGAGAGGGGGTTACCTTCGGGAGAAAGAGAGGAGAGGACGCCGACGCCGACGACGACACCGACGCCGTTCACCGAAGCCGACACCGCGAGAGAGAGAGAGAGAGAGAGAGAGAGAGAGAGAGAGAGAGAAGAGAGAGTGAATTTGGGGGGAATACGAAAAGTTCCCCCCGCCGTTCCATTTAAAGTCTGGAACGTTTATATAGCGACGGACGAGCGACTGGTAAAAAACCGTCGCCCAGCAGTCGCCTTTTTTGATAAGTGCCGACTGAATTTCCGTCGCTGAGTCGTCGCAAATATGTTCCGCCAATTTCCTACACAATTCTCGCCAAATAATCGACTGTGTAGCGACGACGGTAAATCCGTCGCTATAACACCGACAATCTAGCGACGGATGTGCGACCTTTCCTCCCCCTAAAATTAAAATAAAATGGCAAAGGCTTGTAGTCGGAAGTCAGTCGCTGAGCGGCCACGAAACCGTCGCTAATACCGACGGAAAAAGTCCGTCGCTAAAAAATCGTCGCTAAATGAGTGTATTTTGGTAGTGGATGTTGTGACCTAGGACAGCGTTCTACCGTCGACATTGCGGCGTAGACTGGACGTACCCACTTTTCGTGCCCTTACTCTAGGGTGCGGGTCGTGACAGGGCCGATGTGCTGGGTATCGAGAGGAGTGATCTTCCGGTGCGATACTTAGGAGTACCTCGCACGGTCAACTATGCGCAGGATCAGGACTGCCATAGTTTGGTGGAGTACGTCCAGAGGAGAGTGGAATATTGGCAAGCCGCTGGATTATTATTTGGAGGATGCATCGAGCTGGTCAGATCGGTGATTACGGCTTGTAGCTCATTTCTGGCTGTAATCCATCCTCCTTCCTATTGCCACTGTTAGGAAAGTAGAGCGGATCTGTGCAGATTTTATTTGGAGGGGTGGTATGCATGCGATCTCCTGGAAGCAGCTCTGTCGACCCAGGAAGGAGGGAGGAGTAGGGCTCAGGCCGTTTTTCGAGATTAGGGAGGCCTCTGCGCTTAAGCTGGCATGAAGATTCATCAACGGGGGGTCTCTCTGGGCTGACTGGATGCACAGCAAATACGTGAAGCAGGACAACTTTTGGACGTGTGCTACTGACAACAATGACTCCATCACGTTCAAGACTGTCTTGAGACACAGGGGGGTTCTCAAATCTGCAATTCGGAAGGTCATAAAGGATGGGTCTGGAACGGACCTCTTGCGGGATCCTTGGATAGATCGACGCTCGCTATTGGACATCAGGGGAGTCCCGACACATCAGGAGGACAGGCAGGGCCTGACGTGTAGTCGTATCATTCGCGACGGAGAGTGGAGGCCGGAGTCTTATCAATTTATCGAGGAGCTGGGTGGGATCATTAGTACTATTGCCATTGATCCGGACTTGCCTGCTGATCGGTAGATTTGGGAGCCGACAGGAGCAACTCCGGGAACTGGGAAGTTCCAACTTCGTAGCTGCTACAACCTCATCCGGTGCACCTTTCCTCAGAGTTCTGACTACGAGCTCGTATGGTGCAAGGGTCTGGCCAGGAAGATGCAGCTTTGTGTCTACAAGCTTCTACTGGACCGTCTTTTGACTAGGGATCGTCTGAGTTCGTTTGAAGTGTCTGTGCCAGTTCCCAAGTGTGTGCTTTGCAGTCTGGAGCATGAATCTATAAGGCACATCTTCTTCGAGTGTGCCCTGGCTTGGCAGATCTGGAAGGAGCAGAGTAGAGCGTTGGGAGGGTGCGACTCCGGGAAGGGTATTTGGGACATCATCACGGTGCTCCGAGATAGTAGAGGTCGAGGGAAGGACTGGTTCCGGACCGCCAGAGTTCGACTGGCTCACTACTAAAATATCATCAAATAGCGACGTAATGTAGTGACGGCAAGAAATTACGTCGCCAGTAGCGACTTCGTTATAAACACGTCGCAAAACGTCGCTGGCTAGCGACGTTCTGCGACAGGAGTATAATACGTCGCTGAGTAGCGACGTTCAGCGACATATTATAAGTATATGTCGCCATGGTTGCGACGTTTAGCGACATCAACACGTGACGTCGCTAAGTTATTTTACTTAGGGCACGTCGCTGCCTTCTTTCCCCCTCACTCTCACTCGAAAACCCCCGAAAATTTTAACTCTCCCCCCCAACCCCCCCCCCCCCCGGCGACTCCCTCCCCCTCTGTCAGTGCCCTCCCCCCGGCGACCCCCTCCCCCCCGGCGACTCCCTCCCCCTCCGACGAGCTCCTCCTCCTCGAGATCCTCCTCCTCGAGCTCCTCCTCCCCCAATCTGACCTCCTCCTCCTCTTCCTCAGGTAAACCCTAACCTAACTCCTCTCCTTCCTCCTCCTCCTCTCCTACGGACGCACACACACACACGGACACGGACACACACACACAGACACACACACACACAGACACGGACACACACGGACACACACACACACACACACACACAGACACAGACATTGATATGCACGCCAAGTGTTTGTCAAAATGACTCAAAGAGCATCAATGCTCTAAATTCAAATTTTAACCTTTAGTTTAGGAGTGCTTTGCTATAGCTTTAGCATTGGTATGATAATCTAGCATACAAGAGTATAATAGAAGTAGTTATATTGATTGGAGGATTTGTGGTTTAAGTGGACTGTGGGTGTGTATTTGTGTGGGCTATTTATTCCATATGTGATCAACCATGTATGACTGTCCAGTCGTTGTATATATATATAGAGACTCAAGTTTGTAAGTGTGAATGTATATATTGTTAGTCTCTTAGTAGGTCAGTCCATTGCCTTTATATCGATTCAATCCCTTAGCTTTGTTCAGTCAGTGAGCTTTGAACAGTCCACATTTGATCCACATGTTAGCATTTACCACTGTACAGTCCAGTTTGGGGGATTACCACAGTGTAATGTTCAGTCCCATATCCATTTGGTATCAACTATGTGTATCAGTCTTGCTTGGCATATTGCAGTCCATATTATCTCTTCATATCAGTCCAGGCATTTATTTAGTTCCAGTCCTATTATTTGTCTTGTATTCAGTTGTTCAGTCCCATGACTGACATATAGATTAGGTATTGTTTGGTTGAAGGATTACCTTTTTAGTTCATTCCACCCTTGCACATCGATATTAGTTATCAACTTAGATGTCCAGCCTGTCCTTAAATCAGTTTTGAATCAATTATTCAGCCCCCAAATTGCTTATTGGTTAGTTCAGTTCCCTATTGAATATGAGTTCAGTTCCTGAGGTCACTTGACTAAATACTTGAGTATCAGTCCCTAACATCAAGTGTCTAGTCACCTACCTACCATGTATCAGTCCATGCCACACAGGTTCAGTCCTATTTTCACAAATGGGTCAGTGTTTGGAGTGTGGCTCGAGTTTGGGGCTTTTGATGATAGGTATTCTTGTATCAGTCAACAGGTGGTCTATTTGAGTAACAGTCCTTGTAGATTTCATTTTCCTTAAACTGTAAATAGGACTGAGATTGGTTTTCCTATTCCTGAGATAAATCTACTGAATGTGTCAACTGATTCCCTTGAATAACTAAAATTGAATTGACTATTAACCAATAACGATAAGGTAAAGGATACCAATAACGATAAGGTAAAGGGTACCAATAGCGATAAGGTAAAGGGTACCAACTTAAGGTATTGGTATTGGGATACCAATAGCGATAAGGTAAACGGTACCTTGGTAGGTAATGACTAGAAATATGATATTTGACTTAGATTGGACTAAGAGTTGACAAAGTCAACTATAGGTCAACCCTTGACCTACTTTGACCTTGTTTGACTTTGTTTGACTTAGGTTGACCTTGTTTGACTTTGTTTGACTTAGTACAACCTAGTTTGACCTAGATTGTATATCATTGATATTAGTAACTGTCCACTACTAATGTGTGTCCCTAATAAGACATAATATACGAATTTGTGCCTGTTGGATAATGTGTGTCCATCTTTGCAGAATTATTTCCAAATAGATATGAATTACTACTTGCGGAATCGTTTATGGATGTACAATCGTCGTCCTGATGATATGTGTGGTGTGCGGGATGAATACATAGCGGGAGTAGAGCAGTTTCTGCAGTTTGCTAAGGCGTTCCCTCAGTACATGGACGGCACCAAAATTAAGTGTCCGTGTGTGAAATGTCATAACGTGAAATATTATCCAGAAGTGGAAGTGACATATCATTGTACTCGAGGGGTTTCACGCCTAATTACTATCAGTGGACCGCACACGGAGAACTTGTGTCTTTAGCATCAGAGCCGGAGCCTTATGTTGAGCCATATATGCATGCGGGACCTAATTTTGTTTCAGATAATCATACATACGACGACGGGTGCATGAACATGGTTTTCGACGCTGCGGGGCCTAGTTTCGTTCATGATGCACCTGAGGAGGCACCGAACGCCGATGCTGCACAGTTCATGGAGTTGCTAGAGAATGCAAGGACTCCATTGTATCCTGGTTGTGAGGATCATTCACCGTTGGAGGTGGTTACAAGACTGTTGAGCATTAAGTCAGTTTTAACATGTCGCAAGAATGCTACAACCGAGTGTTGGAGTTGATTATAGAGATCTTGCCGGCGGGTGCTAAGTTGCCTAAAGAATTCTACCGGTCTAAGAGGATGGTGAGATCGCTCTGGATGGGATACGAGAAAATCGATTCCTGTCGCAATGGGTGCATGCTGTACTACAAAGACGACAAGGACGCAGATGTGTACAGATTTTGTGGTGCTGATCGCTATAAGACAACTAGTACAGGAAGGTCTACCGGTGCAAGAAGACCGACCGATTCAATGCACTACTTGCCTTTAACGTCGCGGTTGCAAAGATTATTTATGGTGAAAGAGACGGCCGAAAACATGAGTTGGCACATGTGAGAACAGATTGAAGGAGTGTTGGATCACCCATCCGATGGAGAAGCGTGGAAGCACTTTGATCGAGTGTATCCCGATTTTGCTTCAGATCCGCGTAATATCAGGTTGGGACTATCTTCTGACAGTTTTACTCCTTTTGGTCTTTCGGGATCCCAGTATTCGTGCTGGCCTGTGATTGTCACTCCGTATAACCTACCGCCTTGGATGTGCATGAAGACTTAGTACATGTTTCTAACCGTTCATTGACGAGAGGGCGATGCAGGCATATGTACGTTCTATTCTTTATATTAATTTACTATAATTTAGAAAACAGAAAAATAGATATCAATATAGACTTTAGCAAACACTTACACGTTAGCAAACATGTTCTAGGCCGAGTTTGTTCGGCTACAGAAGGAGGCGGCTGCTGCTGCTGCTAGTGCGCAAGCAGAGGGAGGGGCTGGTACTTCCTTCCAGCCGCCTACAGATCCATCGCCGGACGAACTCTGGATGACCGCCGTTGGCGATCTTCAGAAGGGTACGTACTACGGTACGGGATCCTACGGCGCGTATTTGGCTTCGGAGTCATCCCGGGCCCCCTTTGTCAGTGCGCAGTCTCCGGCTACGCAGGCATCGTCACGAGCTGAGGATGTTCGTCGTCAGATCGAGGAGCTGCGTCGCGAGTTGCAGCAGCAGATTTCTGATGCGGTCGAGCGACGATCCGACCCTCCGATCGTCACCGGACGATTTGATGCGGTCGAGAGCAGTATACAGGAGCTGATGAGTCTGCATCAGGCTACAGCTGCCAGCTTGCAGACGCTCACCGAGTCTACGCAGCGCACAGAGCGTAGACAGGTCGAGCTGGAGGGATCGCAGAGGAGCATGTCTGCCTCACTCGCTCAGTATACTGAGAGGGTAGTGAGTACCCTTGCTGCGCATGGTGAGCGACTGCGAGAGCTGGAGCAGATACGTCCTCCCGGTCCATCGACGGCACCGACTCCAGACATTGTACTGCCTCCGGCGCCGACTCCAGACATTGCACTGCCTCCTACTGCCCCTACGGTACAACTCACCCAGGAGCAGTATGACTACATTCTATCCCAGTTGTGCGGCAGAGGTCCGCAGTGATTTTATTGGTTTTTTTATGACTTGTATGTATTGGCCCTATGGGCAAATTGTTTATTCATACACTGTTGTTTATACACTTGGTGGGAGACTTTTTATCATCTTCTATTTTTATTTGACTCTATTGGATGTTTGTGAGGATGTGTGTCTGTGATATTTACTTTGCACTGCCACCTATTTTTATTGTGATATTTACTTTGTGATATCTGCGACGGGGATGACAAATATACCTACGCTGGGTTATAAGCGATGATCTGATATACAAAGGAGGTGCTGCCAAAATTTTAAAAAAAATATTGTGTATTTTTGTTATGATGTGTGTCTGTGTTTACAGTGAATGTGAAATGCAGTGTTCGGAACCATCGACAGTTTCGATTACTGTTGTATGTGTTATCTTGGATAGAAATAGCAACAGTTTAGGGTGCACTTCTGAGAGGTTCATTTTCACGTCCTTCACTTTCTCGGGACGTCGTAAAGGTTCCCGAGAAGGTGAAGGACGTGAAGAGGAAGCTCTGAGAAGTGCACCCTGAACTGTTGCTCTTTCTATCCAAGATAAAACATAGAACAGTAAGCGAAACTGTCGATGGTTCGAACACTGCACTTCACACACACTGTAAACACAGACACACAACATAACAAAAATATCAATTATATTTTTTTAAATTTTTTTTATAATATCTGCGACGTATAGCGACGTTCTGCGACGTACTGCGACGGAACGTAGACGTCGCTATACGTCGCTAAATAGCGACGTAACGTCGCTAGACGTCACTAATATGCTGACGTGGGCTGAGGGTGTACGTTGCTAAATCTGTTGGTAGGCGTCGCTAAGTTGCCCACGTGGCTACCATGCCATGTCATCATATATAAAGTTTACAGCGTCGCAAGTGGTCGCTTTACGTCGCAATGTTGGCGACGTAGTTATACGTCGCTATATGTCGCTAATTTTGCGACGTCTAGCGACAATGAACTTCGCGTCGCGAATAGCGACGTTCGGCGACGAAAGTGACATCTGCGACTTGCCTATAAGCGACGTCCGATTTTCGTCGCTAAATACGTCGCAAATTGGTTTTAGCGACGTATTTTCCTTATTTAGCGATGTCTCATGACGTCGCTAAAATGGGTTATTTTAGTAGTGGCTGCTTCAGTTTGACATGTTTGGCGGGAAAGAAACCGTCGGATCTTTGAGGGGCTGGTCACCCCTCCGGTAGACATTCTCCATAACATCGAGTTTGATGTAAATGCTATGGGAAATTGATGAGTGGGAGTCCCATTTTGATTGTATGTTGTAAGATTATTGCATTGCTTTGGAATAAAATTTACTCTTTTCCAAATATATATATATATATATATATATATATATATATATATATATATATATATATATATATATATATATAGAGAGAGAGAGAGAGAGAGAGAGAGAGAGAGAGAGGTGTATACCAAATATATATAGGTATATACTATAGGTATATACTAAATATATATAGGTATATTTAGTTACTATATATATTAACTAAAAAAAGGTGCAAATAAACCGAAAAAGCAAATAAATCGAATAAACTGAAAACCGAACAGATTTAATTCGGTTCGGTTTAATTCGGTTATGGATAAATTCGGTTCGGTTTCGGTTTTGCTTATTCGGTTTTCGGTTGAATTCGATTTTCGGTTATTCGGTTCGGTTGGAACCGAATTAACCGAATGCTCACCCCTAAGGATGGTTGGATCATGGTGGTAGAAGAAAGAAGACCATGGAGGCAAGGCTCTCTCTCTCTCTCTCTCTCTCTCTCTCTCTATATATATATATATATATATATATATATATATATATATTTTGAAGCAATAGGTAATTGTGGCGAACTCGCCTCCACTGGAGCTCGAACTCCGACCACTTGGGCTGCATGCATCTCTCTTAACCACTAGGCTAGAGGTCATTTGCATATATATAGAAACCCAAGATACAAGAACGGTATCATTGTTTGGGTTGGTTAAGTCAATATGATCATCTGATGCCTAAATGTTCTACAGTCACGAGCCTAGTGTAGCCAGTGAGCAGAAGTCTTGCATGATGCAGGGAATCCAAGTTCAAATCATATTCAACATAACAGATGATCTAAAGGAAGGTTTGGTATCATTTCGCAGGAACTTTAGTACTAATTGGCCTTAATGGCCTAGCATTCTATCTATGAATCCCTTTGACAGGCATGCATGTACCAATAAAAATAGTGATGCATGTCCCCACACTTAAAAACAGTCAGAACCAGGAAAAGAGGAGATAAGTATCACAGCAAGCTCATATGCATTAGTATATATGGTACTGTGTATTTGTCACAACAAGCTGAAATGCATTAGTTAGTCTAAGAGACATAAGTATCACCTCACATGAACAATTTTTTTAGTTTTTTAATCAGTTGTTTGTAACTAAAAAAATACATGCATGCAGACATGCTTCTGCTTCTGCTTTGGCTCACATGTACGCATCTTGAACTGTGCATTAACAAGGGCTGGCCTGAAGAAGAAGAAGACAAGATAAAGAACTTGTTGTGATGAATCTAATCAACATAATCTCTTCCGCTTCTTTTGTCAGTCAAAGAGAGATCTACCAGTGGGGGTCACATGCATGTGGGATAGATAGATGCACAACATGTGAATGTGATATATATATATAATATATGCACAATATGTACATGCACCAGCAAAACATATAGTCACACTATAGCAAGTGTTGTCATATGTGGAATAGAATCTTCCATTATATTCGAGCTTCACAATTAACTACTAATATACTTAGTACATCATTAACATAAATATATGTATCATCTTATCTACATTGCATGATTATTCATATATATACTATAACTGCAAAGGCTACTCTCTTTATGTGCATTGTTATGTATTGTGTGTTTTGTATAAGTGTCCTCCTCTGCCTGCTTCTGCATCTTTTGGTGCAGGCAAGCATGATGCTTCCTACAGGTCTTTCTCATAACCAGCTTAATATGGTTGTAGCCTCTGTTTGGCAATGGTTGCTTTGACTGATAAAAGTGGTGCTTGGAAAATAACACAGGAGGAAAAGAGGGAACGGATTGTTGGGAGAAAGAGACGGACACACACTCTGTGAATATGTGTTATATATATATATATATATATATATATATATATATATATATATATATATATATATATATATATGGATTGGATGATTGCTATGGGATCTGACCATCTTCAAGTGGCAGAAAAAAACTGAAAAATAAGAATTGAGGAATTTGGAAGAATTGTGTATGACTTACTAAAGAAGCAAATAAATGAAAATTGGCTTGTAAGTTTTCTAGTTTCTAGGTTTAAATTTTAGGGATTTTTTAACTTTGTCCTACTGATTAATCTTATTTATATGAATTTCGTCCCACTTATTAATATGAATTTGTACTTACATTTTATTTTTTTGTTTATTAGACTTGCATTCCATTTTTTTGGGGTAAAGTGCATTTAAACCCTCCTTAGATGTTACGAAAACGCAATTAAAGACTCCCTGATTTGAAAAATCCACTCCGTTTCGAATTTGCTCAATTCATCCCTTCCGCTGTTAATAACCGTTAAAATGGCCTAAAAAGACGATTTTACCCCTCCCTCACTCCTCCCTCTCTCTCCGGTGGTGGGGGCGGACGGGCGCCGGCGGAGGGAGGAGGGGGGAGGGGGGGTTCGGGGGGGGGGGGGGGGCGGGCGCTCGCCGGCGACGGGAGGAGGGGGGGGGGGGCGCCCCCCTCTCTCTTCGGTGGGGGCGGGCGGGCGGACGCCGGCGGAGGGAGGACGGGGGGGTCGGGGGGGGGGGGGGGCGCTCGCCGGCGACCGGAGGAGGGCCCCCCCCCCCCCCCTCTCTCTCTCCGGTAGTGGGGGCGGGCGGGCGCCGGCAGAGGGAGGAGGGAGGGGGGTCGGGGGGGCGGGCACTCGCCGGCGACGGAAGGAGGGGGGCGCCCCCCCCCCCCCTCTCTCTCCGGTGGTGGGGGCGGACGGGTGCCGGCGGAGGGAGGAGGGGGGTCGGGGGGGCGGGCGCTCGCCGGCGACTGGAGGAGGGGGCGTGCTCGCCGGCGGAGGAGGAGGGGGGGGGGGATCGTGGGGGCTGGGGGGGGAGGGAGGGTAGGGGGGCTGAGGTTGGTAGGTAGGGGGCTGGGGGGTAGTTTAGTCATTATTTTTATTTATTTTTTGAAAAAAAGTGACTAACGGCCATTTTTAACGACCACTTGACAGAAAGGACCATTCTGAGCAAAAGCAGAATGTAGGAAGGTCTACACTGCTTAAGTTTTCTAAAAGGTCTTATTTTGCGAAGGAGGCAAATCTAGGGAGGGTTTAAATGCACTTTACCCCACTTTTTTGTCATAAAAAATATTTTTCATGACAAAAAGTAAAATATAAGTCTAATAAACACAAAAGATAAGATATAAGTACAAATTCATATTAATAAGTTGGGTCGATGAAAGTCAAAAAATTCCCTAGGTTTTATCTTTCTCGTCTTCGTAATGGTTTGACTTTCTTCTTGTTGTTGTGTATTTATTCTACGAGCTATATATATGTGTGTATGTTATTAGGGGTGCAACTCGGACGGGCAAAACCCGAGCCCGATCGGGTAAACCCGTTAATAAGTTGGGTTAGAGTTGAAGATACTCGGGTTCGAGCTTGGATTCGGGTTAAATTTTTTGAACCCGATCAAAAATCGGATTGGGCTCGGGTTCATGTGTCGGGTTACCCGAAGAACCCGAAACCCGACTTATATATATATATATATATATATATATATATATATATATATATATATATATATAAAATATATATATATATATATATATATATATATATATATATATATATATATATATATATATAAATATATATTGTTTCATACTTAAAAAAAAAGTTTAAATCCTAAATTTCTCCACCCAAACTATTCAATTCCTTTATCTTAAATCTTATTTCAACTTGTATTTTGTAATGATCAAGACTTGATTGCTATTTGATTATGTGTTAATTATTACCTTTGTTTTAAATTATTTTAAATATTATATTAGATTTCGATAAACCCGATGGACCCGACCCAACCCGAGTCTAACCCGATCCTCCGGACTTGGTCTTGGGCTTCATATGTTGAACCGAGGTCGGGTCGGACTTGGGCTAGAGCTAGGCTTATGATTCATCGAGTTGGGCTCGGGTTGACCTCAAGTCCGACCCAACCCGCCCGAGTTGCACCCCTAATGTTATACTCATGGTGTGTGTTGGGCTGGTCCAGATCGGGGCGGGCCAAAAGTTCCAGAACCTAAATCTAGTACAGTCTAGTATCCGAAAGTTTTTGGGTCGGGTTGAACCGGCCTGGGACCGGACGGCATCCGGGCTGACCCGGGTTTTTTTTTTTTTTTTGAGCTTTAACTTATGAGCCAAGCCCGTCGGGTTTATAAAAACAATGTAAATAAAGAAGAGTTTGGACTTATAAAAAACATAATGTAAATAAAAAAAACTTTATTTTTTATTATTATATAAATTTAATATGACATTTCTTTTTTTTTTTTGAAATGCTGAAAGTGTGAAAGTATATACTTTTATCTTCAATTTGATCTTCTATCTCCATGTCCACATTTAATCTTTATTACGGTCTTCGATATCTTCAAATCTTCGATTTACAGATAAACTGATCTAAATCTGCAAGACTTCGTCGTTTCATTGTTCTAGTAGGATAGTCCATAGTAAGAGATTGAAAGTTCAATTCATTATCGGCACTTTCATCTCTTAAATTGAGTCCGTTTTTCGCACGGACCTAATCTTGAACGCAAACGCAGATTTCAAAATATCCGATATCATCATTCTTCTCTTCTTGCGTAATATTCTTGAACCAGCACTAAAATAAGATTTCGATACATAAGAACTATTAGAAGATCACGTGCCAAAGTAGAAATATATATATGATCCAGAATCGTTGTCATCTTCATCATAGGAGTTTAGACACAAGAATCTTTAGATGGGAGAGAAGATTATTTGTGTTTCTTTCTTTTTATTATACTCTTAGCATGAGATAACTTAAAAATTAAACCAGAGCTACTACAACCTTGACATCTTGTACCGGGTCTGTTCGATATGACTTTTTTTTTCTCGTGTAAACTAATTAAATTATCTAAATTTTCTTTAATTTCTATGTTTAAGCTACTTACCTCCACATTCATATTTTTATGAAAATTATCTAACAATATAACTCCATCTGTGTCGTGCATCCTAAATTAATATCAAACCATATTATGCACATAATATTTTAAACTCTTGTTACATACTTGGTGAAGTGTTCAAACTAATTATAAATGTTCTAATATTTTCTAAATTCGTTATTATTGTACAAATAAATTAACAATATGACAAACATACCTTACATGAAAAAATAATTCTTATAATACAAACATAAATTGAGAAATTAAAATATTGATACAAGAAGTATTGCTACTAGTATTATCGAAAGAAATTGAGAAAATTTTATTATGAATATCATATTCACATAAAACTTATAATATGGCTCCGTAGATTGCAGATCCAGTATACAAAAATTTCAACGGTCTTAGACAAAGAATTCATTTTTTGTAAAACCCATCTCATATCTAGATAATGTACCGCGATACAGACAATAGAATAATTTTGTTCACTATTCCATAATTCCATAAATTAGAAGTTAAAAAAGTTTACTAATAATTTCAAAATTTCAAGCATGCATTTTTTCAAATATTATAACAGTTCTTGTTCTAGTAGTATATCTAAAAACTTGAGTTAAATAAGAATTTAATGTACTACTTTTTATATTTCATGCATTGTGCACCTCTAGATATTGGTATTTGGTTGTTGGAATCTAGTTATATTTTCTTTCCCTCATAATCTGTAACAAATAGTTTAATAAAATGCTCCAGAAAAATCAATCTTTTTCTAGCCGAATAGTATGGTTAATACTTCTATTCAGGAGGTGATATTTGTGTCGGTGGTGGTTGTTCATCTCATACTGGCATATTAGCATCAAAATTATTAATGACATTGTAACACTGTTTTGAAAGTCTTTGAAATAGGTGATTAGAACCAATTACAACATCATCATGATCCATACTATATTAAAAAAAAATTTCAACATCAAATTAATACTTTTTAACTTGATCTTAACTTAATTTTCTCCAAAGCCGAATGTACGTAGAATTGTTGTAGCTTGATGATGGTCGATCAAGTTGAAGCCTCCAAATTTTTTTCGACTTGTGTGATTTTTCTTACAACTTTAGTTTCCACAAAATAGATACTTCATCGTATATGACACAAGATTAATTATAAGTATTAGAATAGAGAGAAAACTTATGGTAAGTTAGGATGGATTAAGCTGTAGTGCCCCAAAATTTGTGATACGTATTTTATGCGTGTTCGTATTTCTGACCCGTATTTCTCTTTTTCCTTGATTAGTTAGTTGTGGTTTATTTTCATATTGAGCATTGTGGTTTAATTGTCATTTATCATTCATGGATTAATTCTGATTAGTGGAGCTTGGTTTTATTTGGATAGGAGGAGGATTGGGTTGGCTCGGTTTGGCCTGGCTTGGTTTGGGTTGGCTTGGTTCGGTTTGGGATTGCTCTTGGTTCATCATGAACCAAGGGGTGAACCCCCTACCTACCACCATCCCCATTTATTAACTCCAACTCCCTTCTCTCTCCTCATTACTTTCTTCTTCCTCCATTAACTTCTCCACCAACCAAAAACACCCCTTAGGCAAGTGCATCTTGCTTCATGGAGGAACCCAAATTTTATTGTTCTATTCTCTTCTTTGCAACATTTTAACTTACTTTAGTACTTGACATTTTCTCTTTTCATGGCTAGATTCTTGTAGATCTAAGTTTAAATTATTTTCGAAAATCTTGGGTTTTGATCTACTAAACCTTGTTATTTTTGAGTTTTGATGGTTCCATATTGTTGAGAATTTTATTCTACCCAATTTTGACCTTTGAAAAGTTGGATTTGGACTTATTTTGACCAAGTTATGGACTTTTCAAGCTTTGGGTTCAAACCATGGAGTTCTTGCTGATTTGGAGAAGACAGTGAGCAGTGCACGAGCTTTTTAGCTTGTGCCACTGAGCTGCGCGCGTACTTTAGCGCAGCGCAGTCGACCCCATACGCTAGCTTTTGGGAGCGTATGACTCGCATATGCTCGCTTGCTTGACAAGGAGTCGTATCGACCCCATACACTGCCTTTTGGGAGCGTATGACTCGCATACGCTCGCTTGCTTGACAAGGAGTCGTATGGACCCCATACGCTGCCTTTTGGAAGCGTATGACCTGAGCGTAGCTTGACCTGAGCGTATGATGACCTGAGCGTATGCTACCTGAGCGTAGCCTGACCTGAGCGCAGTTTGACTTAGGCGCAACTGGACCTGACCCTACTTATCCTGGATTTTCTATAGCCCTGTATATTGATATTTTATTAGATATTTAACGTCCATTTTATATCCTTACGCCTTTTATCATGACTTGATAATCCCGAATTTATTTATTATGTTTGGAATGATAATTGAAAAATGCTTGATAGTGGCCCGCCGTGGTGCACTCCTGACTTGATAACTTGACCTGCTACACATGACCTGATAGTGGCCCATCGTGGCGCTCTCCTGACTTGTGCACTTGACCTGATAACCTGACATGTTATATCTTGATATAGCTGTTACGACGGCTACCTGACATGACATGACCTGTATAATTAATCTGGACACCGTGGTTGTTTGCATGGATTGTGCTTGTATAAACTACGAGTCCTGTATGTCTTACATCATGTCTAGGGCATGATCCCTGAGTACCACGGTTAGGGATTCATACTGAATCTGGCTAGGTTAATGACTAGATTGATTAAATAGTTCATGGAGAATTTTCTAGTTACCTGTTGCCCCTTTGGTCCCGGCCTTACATATATATATATATATATGGGATTTGTTGCTATCCGTCGAGATGAGCGCACTTCCAGCCCGCCGTCGAGTGTGGTACCTTATGACACATGTATCTTACTACAGTGTGTCTGCTATATCCAGCTATCTTTTTCTTTTCTTGCTGGGATCACTCAGGTAGTAACAAACAGGTAATCGGACTTGGAATTCTCATTGTATTTGCTAGTAACTAGGCCTGTGATAACCCTAGTTAGTTAAAGTAGCAAGCCGTACTTATTGCTTGGCCGTGAATGTCGGATGGGGTTCTATCTGTCTAGTCTTGTCTTGATCCTGTACAAGATTGTTACATGTCTCGATTTCTTATATTTACCTTGCCGATAAGTGGTGGGAGAAACCAAGTTCTGTTCAGACGAAGGGTTACAACCTCGGTCCTTGTTTGGTCTACGGGTTGTAACCTGGTTATCTGAATAGTCCCATGGTTATCTCATCGTATATCGTCCTGTCATGCTCTTCCATATGTTCTGTCTTTTATTGATTCTGTACAAGATTGTCTTTTATATTCACCTATCATGCTTTTCTTAAATTAACTGTTTCTTATTATGTAATTATATTATTGTGCTAATTTGCTGGTTTTAGTTCTTAAGTGAAGCCTCCTTTGTGGCACTTGCTCTTTCTGTGGTCTGACCCAGCTGGTTTTGTATGGCCAGATACCGGAACAGCAGCAAAGGATCTACCTGCTTTTCAGCCAGATGGTGACCACTAGAGGGAATCCTGGCAACGAGTGGATTTCTTTTGTTCTCCCACTGTAATTGTACATTATTCTTTTGAGACGTTTAGCCGCCGAGCAAGTGTTAGCTCGTGTATATTTTACTTACTGTCTGCCTACGGGCTGTAACATGATTGGCAACTCGAGGTTGATCATGTATGACTTAACTCTTGCTAGTCCTTACATTTTGTACGACTAGCTTCATGATCATCTGGATATGTAATGTTTGGGACGCCTTACAATTGTATATTTGGTGGTCTGATATCTTGTAACTATTACTAGTTGGTTGAGATTGAGACAATAGGATAATTTATGACCTTAAGAGACTGATGGCTTGTAGATAAACCCTCACATATCTAGACAGCCGTGACCGTATAGCGGTATGGATTCCATTCCGTTATACGTAGCTGGCTATGTCTGCCCCCGCTCTCCAGTATTCTGTTTCGGGGGCGTGACATGGTTTAAGTGGTGGCCCATGCAGGTCTTGTCAATCAAGAAATGTGAGGGTTTACCAGATAGATGTCTCAATCTGTACTCGCCTTTGATCTCCACTCGTATCTTCTTATCTTCTTGGATCCCTGACTTGATAACATGCTTGCATCATTGTTCTATCCTGGTCCTTCCTTAATATTCCTGATGTCATTGCTTCAGTGGCATCATTCTTGTTGATCAGCCAGAAGGAGTTCGGCCGGCAGACCAGCAACAGCAAGAAGATCAAGATCAGTCCTCAGCAGCCGCCTCCCGAGCCATGCCTTCTGGAGAACCAGAGCCCCCAGTCCAGCCAGTTCAGCCAGCAGGGTCAGAGGATGGGGTCTTGATAGGGCTCATTCGTGAGTTGCTTGCGTCTCAAGATCGTCGAGGTGATGCCTTGCAGCAAGCAGTACAAGAAGGTATGAGCGGAAGTGGTCCTCGAGGAAATAGTACGGTCAACAATTTCAAGCGCCTGAACCCTCCCTTCTTCGACGGTAGCGAGGATGCTATTGCTGCAGATGCATGGCTACAGGACATTGAAGTTATCTTGGAGGCATCCAGGACCCCTGAAGCAGAGAAGGTGGCGGTGGTGCGCCTGCAGTTACTAGATCTAGCCCGCAGCTGGTGGGCTATGCAAGCAGCGAGTTTGGGTACGCCTGTCATGTGGGCGGTATTCAGTGATATGTTTCAGACCAAGTACTTCGACGTAGTGGCTAGATATAACCTGCAGACCAGATTAAGTAATCTCAGGCAGATGAACAAGACGGTCGACGGATATGCGGTCGAGTTTTCAAGGTTGAGTCGGTTTGCTCCCACCTTGGTGGAAACCGAGCTAGACAGAGCACAGCGATTTCAGCAGGGGCTCCACTTGGAGATCATATTGGCAGTAGAGCAGTTCGAGCACAGAACTTTTGATGCCGTCTTGCGAGCAGCGAGGAGGCATGAGTACACTTCCCGAAGGATAGCAGACCGGACCGGAGATCGAAAGCGGTCTCGCGACCAGATGAACCAATCCTCAGCACCGGCCCCAGCAGCTAGGGCCCTGACCATTAGAGCTACGAGGACGGATTCGGTTACCTCCTTGCAGCATTCTGCCCCAACCTACCCCCAGCAGCAGAAGCAGAAGCGGCCTTTCGCAACCGGTTGTTCTCATTGTGGGAAGCTCGGACATGTTGTTACTGAGTGCCGTAGAGCACAGGAATTGTGCTTGGTTTGTGGTTCGCCGGACCACATGATAGGATCTTGTCCGTTCAGAAACAGATCATCGTCGACAGTAACTAGTCCCTCGGTTATGGGACCAGCACCAGCACCAGAACCAGCTCCAGTTCACCAACCACCGCAGCTTCCGTTCCCGGGTCCATTGCCGTCTCAGGCCCAGGCCTTCCAGCAACAGAGGCCTCAGCAGTTCGCCCTAGCCCAGGCCCAGATCCAGAATCGGCAGAGAGGTAACTATTTCCTATTTTGTCTTGCTTTTCACCGTCGTTATGCGGGACACATGTCATGTTTCATGTATCCTAATTACAACGGTATATCCCGGGCCCGAGCCATGTCCTAGATCATTCGAAAACGGTTATTGGTACCAACCTTTTCGTATGGGGAAAGGCCCGTGTCCATGTTTGACCAAAGAGAGAGACCTCAAGCGCAAGGCTATCAGTTTAGTTCGTGTTGCTTGAGTTCATCGCTCCTTGGGGGAGTCAAACGTGGGAGTGTGAGGATGATACCCGATCACGTTATCCCAATCGGTTTGGCTCGTGAGGTGTAATATCTTCCTTATGCCTTGCACTTCGATTCCTTGCTTGCATGTATGATTGTATGATTGATTGGTAGCGTAGATTGCTTGCGATAGTATAGCTGTCCCGACATCTCTAGCCTCTTGATTAAATTCCGAGGACGGAATTCTTTTAAGGTGGGTAGGATGTAGTGCCCCGAAATTTGTGATACGTATTTTATGCGTGTTCGTATTTCTGACCCGTATTTCTCTTTTTCCTTGATTAGTTAGTTGTGGTTTATTTTCATATTGAGCATTGTGGTTTAATTGTCATTTATCATTCATGGATTAATTCTGATTAGTGGAGCTTGGTTTTATTTAGATATGAGGAGGATTGGGTTGGCTCGGTTTGGCCTGGCTTGGTTTGGGTTGGCTTGGTTCGGTTTGGGATTGCTCTTGGTTCATCATGAACCAAGGGGTGAACCCCCTACCTACCACCATCCCCATTTATTAACCCCAACTCCCTTCTCTCTCCTCATTACTTTCTTCTTCCTCCATTAACTTCCCCACCAACCAAGAACACCCCTTAGGCAAGTGCATCTTGCTTCATGGAAGAACCCGAATTTTATTGATCTATTCTCTTCTTTGCAACATTTTAACTTACTTTAGTACTTGACATTTTCTCTTTTCATGGCTAGATTCTTGTAGATCTAAGTTTAAATTATTTTCGAAAATCTTGGGTTTTGATCTACTAAACCTTGTTATTTTTGAGTTTTGATGGTTCCATGTTGTTGAGAATTTTATTCTACCCAATTTTGACCTTTGAAAAGTTGGATTTGGACTTATTTTGACCAAGTTATGGACTTTTAAAGCTTTGGGTTCAAACCATGGAGTTCTTGCTGATTTGGAGAAGACAGTGAGCAGTGCACGAGCTTTTTAGCTTGTGCCACTGAGCTGCGCGTGCTCTTTAGCGCAGCGCAGTCGACCCCATACGCTAGCTTTTGGGAGCGTATGACTCGCATACGCTCGCTTGCTTGACAAGGAGTCGTATCGACCCCATACACTGCCTTTTGGGAGCGTATGACTCGCATACGCTCGCTTGCTTGACAAGGAGTCGTATGGACCCCATACGCTGCCTTTTGGAAGCGTATGACCTGAGCGTAGCTTGACCTGAGCGTATGATGACCTGAGCGTATGCTACCTGAGCGTAGCCTGACCTGAGCGCAGTTTGACTTAGGCGCAACTGGACCTGACCCTACTTATCCTGGATTTTCTATAGCCCTGTATATTGATATTTTATTAGATATTTAACGTCCATTTTATATCCTTACGCCTTTTATTATGACTTGATAATCCCGAATTTATTTATTATGTTTGGAATGATAATTGAACAATGCTTGATAGTGGCCCGCCGTGGTGCACTCCTGACTTGATAACTTGACCTGCTACACATGACCTGATAGTGGCCCGTCGTGGCGCTCTCCTGACTAGTACACTTGACCTGATAACCTGACATGTTATATCTTGATATAGCTGTTGCGACGGCTACCTGACATGATATGACCTGTATAATTAATCTGGACACCATGGTTGTTTGCATGGATTATGCTTGTATAAACTACGAGTCCTGTGTGTCTTACATCATGTCTAGGGCATGATCCCTGAGTACCACGGTTAGGGATTCATACTGAATCTGGCTAGGTTAATGACTAGATTGATCAAATAGTTCATGGAGAATTTTCCAGTTACCTGTTGCCCCTTTGGTCCCGGCCTTACATATATATATATATATATATATATATGGGATTTATTGCTATCCGTCGAGATGAGCGCACTTCCAGCCCGCCGTCGAGTGTGGTACCTTAGGACACATGTATCTTACTACAGTGTGTCTGCTATATCCAGCTATCTTTTCCTTTTCTTGCTGGGATCACTCAGGTAGTAACAAACAGGTAATCGGACTTGGAATTCTCATTGCATTTGCTAGTAACTAGGCCTGTGATAACCCTAGTTAGTTAAAGTAGCAAGCCGTACTTATTGCTTGGCCGTGAATGTCGGATGGGGTTCTATCTGTCTAGTCTTGTCTTGATCCTGTACAAGATTGTTACATGTCTCGATTTCTTATATTTATCTTGCCGATAAATGGTGGGAGAAACCAAGTTCTGTTCAGACGAAGGGTTACAACCTTGGTCCTTGTTTGGTTTACGGGTTGTAACCTGGTTATCTGAATAGTCCCATGGTTATCTTATCGTATATCGTCATGTCATGCTCTTCCATATGTTCTGTCTTTTATTGATTCTGTACAAGATTGTCTTTTATATTTACCTATCATGCTTTTCTTAAATTAACTGTCTCTTATTATGTAATTATATTATTGTGCTAATTTGCTGGTTTTAGTTCTTAAGTGAAGCCTCCTTTGTGGCACTTGCTCTTTCTGGGGTCTGATCCAGCTGGTTTTGTATGGCCAGATATCGGAGCAGCAGTAAAGGATCTACCTGCTTTCCAGCCAGATGGTGACCACTAGAGGGAATCCTGGCAACGAGTGGATTTCTTTTGTTCTCCCACTGTAATTGTACATTATTCTTTTGAGGCGTTTAGCCGCCGAGCAAGTGTTAGCTCGTGTATATTTTACTTACTGTCTGCCTACGGGCTGTAACATGATTGGCAACTCGAGGTTGATCATGTATGACTTAACTCTTGCTAGTCCTTACATTTTGTACGACTAGCTTCATGATCATCTGGATATGTAATGTTTGGGACGCCTTACAATTGTATATTTGGTGGTCTGATATCTTGTAACTATTACTAGTTGGTTGAGATTGAGACAATAGGATAATTTATGACCTTAAGAGACTGATGGCTTGTAGATAAACCCTCATATATCTAGACAGCCGTGACCGTATAGCGGTATGGATTCCATTCCGTTATACGTAGCTGGCTATGTCTGCCCCCGCTCTCCAGTATTCTGGTTCGGGGGCGTGACATGGTTTAAGTGGTGGCCCATGCAGGTCTTGTCAATCAAGAAATGTGAGGGTTTACCGGATAGATGTCTCAATCTGTACTCGCCTTTGATCTCCACTCGTATCTTCTTATCTTCTTGGATCCCTGACTTGATAACATGCTTGCATCATTGTTCTATCCTGGTCCTTCCTTAATATTTTCGATGTCATTGCTTCAGTGGCATCATTTCTGTTGATCAGCCATAAGGAGTTCGGCCGGCAGACCAGCAACAGCAAGAAGATCAAGATCAGTCCTCAGTAGTCGCCTCCCGAGCCACGCCTTCTGGAGAACTAGAGCCCCCATTCCAGCCAGTTCAGCCAGCAGGGTCAGAGGATGGGGTCTTGATAGGGCTCATTCGTGAGTTGCTTGCGTCTCAAGATCGTCGAGGTGATGCCTTGCAGCAAGCAGTACAAGAAGGTATGAGCGGAAGTGGTCCTCGAGGAAATAGTGCGGTCAACAATTTCAAGCGCCTGAACCCTCCCTTCTTCGACGGTAGCGAGGATGCTATTGCTGCAGATGCATGGCTACAGGACATTGAAGTTATCTTGGAGGCAGCCAGGACCCCTGAAGCAGAGAAGGTGGCGGTGGTGCGCCTGCAGTTACTAGATCTAGCCCGCAGCTGGTGGGCTATGCAAGCAGCGAGTTTGGGTACGCCTGTCATGTGCGCGGTATTCAGTGATATGTTTCAGACCAAGTACTTCGACGCAGTGGCTAGATATGACCTGCAGACCAGATTTAGTAATCTCAGGCAGATGAACAAGACGGTCGACGGATATGCGGTCGAGTTTTCAAGGTTGAGTCGGTTTGCTCCCACCTTGGTGGCAACCGAGCTAGACAGAGCACAGCGATTTCAGCAGGGGCTCCACTTGGAGATCATATTGGCAGTAGAGCAGTTCGAGCACAGAACTTTTGATGCCGTCTTGCGAGCAGCGAGGAGGCATGAGTACACTTCCCGAAGGATAGCAGACCGGACCGGAGATCGAAAGCGGTCTCGCGACCAGATGAACCAATCCTCAGCACCGGCCCCAGCAGCTAGGGCCCTGACCATTGGATCTACGAGGACGGATTCGGTTACCTCCTTGCAGCATTCTGTCCCGACCTACCCCCAGCAGCAGAAGCAGAAGCGGCCTTTCGCAACCGGTTGTTCTCATTGTGGGAAGCCCGGACATGTTGTTACTGAGTGCCGTAGAGCACAGGAATTGTGCTTGGTTTGTGGTTCGCCGGACCACATGATAGGATCTTGTCCGTTCAGAAACAGATCATCGTCGACAGTAACTAGTCCCTCGGTTATAGGACCAGCACCAGCACCAGAACCAGCTCCAGTTCACCAACCACCGCAGCTTCCGTTCCCGGGTCCATTGCCGTCTCAGGCCCAGGCCTTCCAGCAACAGAGGCCTCAGCAGTTCGCCCTAGCCCAGGCCCAGATCTAGAATCGGCAGAGAGGTAACTGTTTCCTATTTTGTCTTGCTTTTCACCGTCGTTATGCGGGACACATGTCATGTTTCATGTATCCTAATTACAACGATATATCCCGGGCCCGAGCCATGTCCTAGATCATTCGAAAACGGTTATTGGTACCAACCTTTTCGTATGGGGAAAGGCCCGTGTCCATGTTTGACCAAAGAGAGAGACCTCAAGCGCAAGGCTATCAGTTTAGTTCGTGTTGCTTGAGTTCATCGCTCCTTGGGAGAGTCAAACGTGGGAGTGTGAGGATGATACCCGATCACGTTATCCCAATCGGTTTGGCTCGTGAGGTGTAATATCTTCCTTATGCCTTGCACTTCGATTCCTTGCTTGCATGTATGATTGTATGATTGATTGGTAGCGTAGATTGCTTGCGATAGTATAGCTGTCCCGACATCTCTAGCCTCTTGATTAAATTCCGAGGACGGAATTCTTTTAAGGTGGGTAGGATGTAGTGCCCCGAAATTTGTGATACATATTTTATGCGTGTTCGTATTTCTGACCCGTATTTCTCTTTTTCCTTGATTAGTTAGTTGTGGTTTATTTTCATATTGAGCATTGTGGTTTAATTGTCATTTATCATTCATGGATTAATTCTGATTAGTGGAGCTTGGTTTTATTTGGATATGAGGAGGATTGGGTTGGCTCGGTTTGGCCTAGCTTGGTTTGGGTTGGCTTGGTTCGGTTTGGGATTGCTCTTGGTTCATCATGAACCAAGGGGTGAACCCCCTACCTACCACCATCCCCATTTATTAACCCCAACTCCCTTCTCTCTCCTCATTACTTTCTTCTTCCTCCATTAACTTCCCCACCAACCAAGAACACCCCTTAGGCAAGTGCATCTTGCTTCATGGAGGAATCCAAATTTTATTGTTCTATTCTCTTCTTTGCAACATTTTAACTTACTTTAGTACTTGACATTTTCTCTTTTCATGGTTAGATTCTTGTAGATCTAAGTTTAAATTATTTTCGAAAATCTTAGATTTTGATCTACTAAACCTTGTTATTTTTGAGTTTTGATGGCTCTATGTTGTTGAGAATTTTATTCTACCCAATTTTGACCTTTGAAAAGTTGGATTTGGACTTATTTTGACCAAGTTATGGACTTTTGAAGATTTGGGTTCAAACCATGGAGTTCTTGCTGATTTGGAGAAGACAGTGAGCAGTGCACGAGCTTTTTAGCTTGTGCCACTGAGCTGTGCGTGCTCTTTAGCGCAGCGCAGTCGACCCCATACGCTAGCTTTTGGGAGCGTATGACTCGCATACGCTCGCTTGCTTGACAAGGAGTCGTATCGACCCCATACACTGCCTTTTGGGAGCGTATGACTCGCATACGCTCGCTTGCTTGACAAGGAGTCGTATGGACCCCATACGCTGCCTTTTGGAAGCGTATGACCTGAGCGTAGCTTGACCTGAGCGTATGATGACCTGAGCGTAGCCTGACCTGAGCGCAGTTTGACTTAGGCGCAACTGGACCTGACCCTACTTATCCTGGATTTTCTATAGCCCTGTATATTAATATTTTATTAGATATTTAACGTCCATTTTATATCCTTACGCCTTTTATTATGACTTGATAATCCCGAATTTATTTATTATGTTTGGAATGATAATTGAACAATGCTTGATAGTGGCCCGCCGTGGTGCACTCCTGACTTGATAACTTGACCTGCTACACATGACCTGATAGTGGCCCGTCGTGGCGCTCTCCTGACTAGTACACTTGACCTGATAACCTGACATGTTATATCTTGATATAGCTGTTGCGACGGCTACCTGACATGATATGACCTGTATAATTAATCTGGACACCATGGTTGTTTGCATGGATTATGCTTGTATAAACTACGAGTCCTGTGTGTCTTACATCATGTCTAGGGCATGATCCCTGAGTACCACGGTTAGGGATTCATACTGAATCTGGCTAGGTTAATGACTAGATTGATCAAATAGTTCATGGAGAATTTTCCAGTTACCTGTTGCCCCTTTGGTCCCGGCCTTACATATATAAATATATATATATATATATATATATATATATATATATATATATATATATATATATATATATATATATATATATGGGATTTATTGCTATCCGTCGAGATGAGCGCACTTCCAGCCCGCCGTCGAATGTGGTACCTTAGGACACATGTATCTTACTACAGTGTGTCTGCTATATCCAGCTATCTTTTCCTTTTCTTGCTGGGATCACTCAGGTAGTAACAAACAGGTAATCGGACTTGGAATTCTCATTGCATTTGCTAGTAACTAGGCCTGTGATAACCCTAGTTAGTTAAAGTAGCAAGCCGTACTTATTGCTTGGCCGTGAATGTCGGATGGGGTTCTATCTGTCTAGTCTTGTATTGATCCTGTACAAGATTGTTACATGTCTCGATTTCTTATATTTATCTTGCCGATAAATGGTGGGAGAAACCAAGTTCTGTTCAGACGAAGGGTTACAACCTTGGTCCTTGTTTGGTTTACGGGTTGTAACCTGGTTATCTGAATAGTCCCATGGTTATCTCATTGTATATCGTCATGTCATGCTCTTCCATATGTTCTGTCTTTTATTGATTCTGTACAAGATTGTCTTTTATATTCACCTATCATGCTTTTCTTAAATTAACTGTCTCTTATTATGTAATTATATTATTGTGCTAATTTGCTGGTTTTAGTTCTTAAGTGAAGCCTCCTTTGTGGCACTTGCTCTTTCTGGGGTCTGATCCAGCTGGTTTTGTATGGCCAGATATCGGAGCAGCAGTAAAGGATCTACCTGCTTTCCAGCCAGATGGTGACCACTAGAGGGAATCCTGGCAACGAGTGGATTTCTTTTGTTCTCCCACTGTAATTGTACATTATTCTTTTGAGGCGTTTAGCCGCCGAGCAAGTGTTAGCTCGTGTATATTTTACTTACTGTCTGCCTACGGGCTGTAACATGATTGGCAACTCGAGGTTGATCATGTATGACTTAACTCTTGCTAGTCCTTACATTTTGTACGACTAGCTTCATGATCATCTGGATATGTAATGTTTGGGACGCCTTACAATTGTATATTTGGTGGTCTGATATCTTGTAACTATTACTAGTTGGTTGAGATTGAGACAATAGGATAATTTATGACCTTAAGAGACTGATGGCTTGTAGATAAACCCTCACATATCTAGACAGCCGTGACCGTATAGCGGTATGGATTCCATTCCGTTATACGTAGCTGGCTATGTCTGCCCCCGCTCTCCAGTATTCTGGTTCGGGGGCGTGACATAGTTTAAGTGGTGGCCCATGCAGGTCTTGTCAATCAAGAAATGTGAGGGTTTACCGGATAGATGTCTCAATCTGTACTCGCCTTTGATCTCCACTCGTATCTTCTTATCTCCTTGGATCCCTGACTTGATAACATGCTTGCATCATTGTTCTATCCTGGTCCTTCCTTAATATTTCCGATGTCATTGCTTCAGTGGCATCATTTCTGTTGATCAGCCATAAGGAGTTCGGCCGGCAGACCAGCAACAGCAAGAAGATCAAGATCAGTCCTCAGTAGCCGCCTCCCGAGCCACGCCTTCTGGAGAACCAGAGCCCCCAGTCCAGCCAGTTCAGCCAGCAGGGTCAGAGGATGGGGTCTTGATAGGGCTCATTCGTGAGTTGCTTGCGTCTCAAGATCGTCGAGGTGATGCCTTGCAGCAAGCAGTACAAGAAGGTATGAGCGAAAGTGGTCCTCGAGGAAATAGTGCGGTCAACAATTTTAAGCGCCTGAACCCTCCCTTCTTCGACGGTAGCGAGGATGCTATTGCTGCAGATGCATGGCTACAGGACATTGAAGTTATCTTGGAGGCAGCCAGGACCCCTGAAGCAGAGAAGGTGGCGGTGGTGCGCCTGCAGTTACTAGATCTAGCCCGCAGCTGGTGGGCTATGCAAGCAGCGAGTTTGGGTACGCCTGTCATGTGCGCGATATTCAGTGATATGTTTCAGACCAAGTACTTCGACACAGTGGCTAGATATGACCTGCAGACCAGATTTAGTAATCTCAGGCAGATGAACAAGACGGTCGACGGATATGCGGTCGAGTTTTCAAGGTTGAGTCGGTTTGCTCCCACCTTGGTGGCAACCGAGCTAGACAGAGCACAGCGATTTCAGCAGGGGCTCCACTTGGAGATCATATTGGCAGTAGAGCAGTTCGAGCACAGAACTTTTGATGCCGTCTTGCGAGCAGCGAGGAGGCATGAGTACACTTCCCGAAGGATAGCAGACCGGACCGGAGATCGAAAGCGGTCTCGTGACCAGATGAACCAATCCTCAGCACCGGCCCCAGCAGCTAGGGCCCTGACCATTGGAGCTACGAGGACGGATTCGGTTACCTCCTTGCAGCATTCTGTCCCGACCTACCCCCAGCAGCAGAAGCAGAAGCGGCCTTTCGCAACCGGTTGTTCTCATTGTGGGAAGCCCGGACATGTTGTTACTGAGTGCCGTAGAGCACAGGAATTGTGCTTGGTTTGTGGTTCGCCGGACCACATGATAGGATTTTGTCCGTTCAGAAACAGATCATCGTCGACAGTAACTAGTCCCTCGGTTATGGGACCAGCACCAGCACCAGAACCAGCTCCAGTTCACCAACCACCGCAGCTTCCGTTCCCGGGTCCATTGCCGTCTCAGGCCCAGGCCTTCCAGCAACAGAGGCCTCAGCAGTTCGCCCTAGCCCAGGCCCAGATCTAGAATCGGCAGAGAGGTAACTGTTTCCTATTTTGTCTTGCTTTTCACCGTCGTTATGCGGGACACATGTCATGTTTCATGTATCCTAATTACAACGATATATCCCGGGCCCGAGCCATGTCCTAGATCATTCGAAAACGGTTATTGGTACCAACCTTTTCGTATGGGGAAAGGCCCGTGTCCATGTTTGACCAAAGAGAGAGACCTCAAGCGCAAGGCTATCAGTTTAGTTCGTGTTGCTTGAGTTCATCGCTCCTTGGGAGAGTCAAACGTGGGAGTGTGAGGATGATACCCGATCACGTTATCCCAATCGGTTTGGCTCGTGAGGTGTAATATCTTCCTTATGCCTTGCACTTCGATTCCTTGCTTGCATGTATGATTGTATGATTGATTGGTAGCGTAGATTGCTTGCGATAGTATAGCTGTCCCGACATCTCTAGCCTCTTGATTAAATTCCGAGGACGGAATTCTTTTAAGGTGGGTAGGATGTAGTGCCCCGAAATTTGTGATACGTATTTTATGCGTGTTCGTATTTCTGATCCGTATTTCTCTTTTTCCTTGATTAGTTAGTTGTGGTTTATTTTCATATTGAGCATTGTGGTTTAATTGTCATTTATCATTCATGGATTAATTCTGATTAGTGGAGCTTGGTTTTATTTGGATAGGAGAAGGATTGGGTTGGCTCGGTTTGGCCTAGCTTGGTTTGGGTTGGCTTGGTTCGGTTTGGGATTGCTCTTGGTTCATCATGAACCAAGGGGTGAACCCCCTACCTACCACCATCCCCATTTATTAACCCCAACTCCCTTCTCTCTCCTCATTACTTTCTTCTTCCTCCATTAACTTCCCCACCAACCAAGAACACCCCTTAGGCAAGTGCATCTTGCTTCATGGAGGAATCCGAATTTTATTGTTCTATTCTCTTCTTTGCAACATTTTAACTTACTTTAGTACTTGACATTTTCTCTTTTCATGGCTAGATTCTTGTAGATCTAAGTTTAAATTATTTTCGAAAATCTTAGATTTTGATCTACTAAACCTTGTTATTTTTTAGTTTTGATGGTTCTATGTTGTTGAGAATTTTATTCTACCCAATTTTGACCTTTGAAAAGTTGGATTTGGACTTATTTTGACCAAGTTATGGACTTTTGAAGCTTTGGGTTCAAACCATGGAGTTCTTGCTGATTTGGAGAAGACAGTGAGCAGTGCACGAGCTTTTTAGCTTGTGCCACTGAGCTGCGCGTGCTCTTTAGCACAGCGCAGTCGACCCCATACGCTAGCTTTTGGGAGCGTATGACTCGCATACGCTCGCTTGCTTGACAAGGAGTCGTATCGACCCCATACACTGCCTTTTGGGAGCGTATGACTCGCATACGCTCGCTTGCTTGACAAGGAGTCGTATGGACCCCATACGCTGCCTTTTGGAAGCGTATGACCTGAGCGTAGCTTGACCTGAGCGTATGATGACCTGAGCGTATGCTACCTGAGCGTAGCCTGACCTGAGCGCAGTTTGACTTAGGCGCAACTGGACCTGACCCTACTTATCCTGGATTTTCTATAGCCCTGTATATTGATATTTTATTAGATATTTAACGTCCATTTTATATCCTTACGCCTTTTATTATGACTTGATAATCCCGAATTTATTTATTATGTTTGGAATGATAATTGAACAATGCTTGATAGTGGCCCGCCGTGGTGCACTCCTGACTTGATAACTTGACCTGCTACACATGACCTGATAGTGGCCCGTCGTGGCGCTCTCCTGACTAGTACACTTGACCTGATAACCTGACATGTGGTACCTTAGGACACATGTATCTTACTACAGTGTGTCTGCTATATCCAGCTATCTTTTTCTTTTCTTGCTGGGATCACTCAGGTAGTAACAAACAGGTAATCGGACTTGGAATTCTCATTGCATTTGCTAGTAACTAGGCCTGTGATAACCCTAGTTAGTTAAAGTAGTAAGACGTACTTATTGCTTGGCCGTGAATGTCGGATGGGGTTCTATCTGTCTAGTCTTGTCTTGATCCTGTACAAGATTGTTACATGTCTCGATTTCTTATATTTACCTTGCCGATAAATGGTGGGAGAAACCAAGTTCTGTTCAGACGAAGGGTTACAACCTCGGTCCTTGTTTGGTTTACGGGTTGTAACCTGGTTATCTGAATAGTCCCATGGTTATCTCATCGTATATCGTCCTGTCATGTTCTTCCATATGTTCTGTCTTTTATTGATTCTGTACAAGATTGTCTTTTATATTCACCTATCATGCTTTTCTTAAATTAACTGTCTCTTATTATGTAATTATATTATTGTGCTAATTTGCTGGTTTTAGTTCTTAAGTGAAGCCTCCTTTGTGGCACTTGCTCTTTCTGGGGTCTGACCCAGCTGGTTTTGTATGGCCAGATACCGGAGCAGCAGCAAAGGATCTACCTGCTTTCCAGCCAGATGGTGACCACTAGAGGGAATCCTGGCAACGAGTGGATTTCTTTTGTTCTCCCACTGTAATTGTACATTATTCTTTTGAGGCGTTCAGCTGCCGAGCAAGTGTTAGCTCGTGTATATTTTACTTACTGTCTGCCTACGGGCTGTAACATGATTGGCAACTCGAGGTTGATCATGTATGACTTAACTCTTGCTAGTCCTTACATTTTGTACGACTAGCTTCATGATCATCTGGATATGTAATATTTGGGACGCCTTACAATTGTATATTTGGTGGTCTGATATCTTGTAACTATTACTAGTTGGTTGAGATTGAAACAATAGGATAATTTATGACCTTAAGAGACTGATGGCTTGTAGATAAACCCTCACATATCTAGACAGCCGTGACCGTATAGCGGTATGGATTCCATTCCGTTATACGTAGCTGGCTATGTCTGCCCCCGCTCTCCAGTATTCTGGTTCGGGGGCGTGACATAAGCTACATTAATTATATAAATTGTTTGGTGTCAAATGATCGTCAATATCCTTATAATATGGCTGTTATAAAAATGTCTCGATTATTTTCAGCAAAATAATCAAAATACCCTTTATTAACGTTCACAAACAACAGCTAAAAAATGAGGATATTTTGGTAAATGTTCCCCTAAACAATAATATGGTTGTTGGGAGGTTTATCAAAATAACCCCCAAACGTTTTCTAATGGTTAATATGTGACTGGGCCTGACCGGGCCCTGACTGGGCCACCGTATGGGTTGGACCGTTTTGGGTAAGTCTGGCTCGAACATGTTGGGGAGCCGGACTTGACCGGTCCGGACCTGCGAGTCTGGGAAGCAAACCCAATCAGTACCTGATATAGAAGTAGACCGGACCGGACCGACTCATTGATCGGACCCGAGTCGACCTAGTCCGAGTTCAATCGGATCGGACCCGGAGCAAATTGTAGACCGCTTGGCCCAATACACACCTTGAGTGTACCAAGAGAGAAGTGTTAAAGATAGAGCTAATATGGATAGTCAGGATTTTCCTTTGTATATGCCATTACTCCAGGAGCTTTTTTTTTCCAAATGGGTCATCTGCCATGAGAAAAGAAAAAAAAGAGAGAGCAAGGAATGTTTGTTTTTATGTTGGAAACTTAAATATTTGTAGTAGTAGGAGCAGCTTTGACTCCACCCATGCAGTCCAATGACCACAATGGGCAATAGAAAAAAGAAAAGAAAAAAAAAAATTGTTGCAGAAACAAAAATACTATTTGACTTTCAAAATATTTGGATGATACCATTTTTTATTATGTGGTATATGACATGGTTGCTGATATGGCAGCTGAGATAACAAAATTTAAAATTAAAATTAAAATTAAAATTAAATTAACATTATAATTAACATTAGCCTTAACCTTAACATTAAAATTAACCTTAACATTAAAATTAACATTAATATTAATATTAAAATTAATTTTAACATTAAAATTAGTATTAATATTAATATTAATATTAATATTAATATTAACATTAACATTAACATTAACATTAACATTAACATTAACATTAATATTAATATTAATATTAATATTAATATTAAAATTAATTTTAACATTAACATTAATATTAATATTAATATTAACATTAACATTAATAAAATTAGATAATTAATATTTTAGATTAAAATTTGTCATGTCAGCTGCCATGTCAGATATCACATAATGAAAATAATATCATCTAAATATTTTGGAAACCAAATAGCATAATTGTGCAGGAAAACTGCACTCTTCCACAGCACAATCACAGCATTCCCCTCCCACTGCCTCAACAATAGAAAAGATTAACATAAAAACTGTGTTTATTTGCCGTGTTCTAAAATTTCAGCACAGCTCCCCATAAACTCTGTAAAATTGCACCACCAAGTAAATGATTGTGAGAACTTATTACTAATGATGGAAGAAATAAAATTCCCCAAACTCTCATGTATTGAAATGACAATAAAGTTCCCCCGGTTTATTATTAAACACAAACTGTACACTTCCAATGAAACGAAGCAAATGTATGTATGTACGTACTTGTGCAACATACACCTATATAATAATGAAGATACAAATATATATATAAAGAGAGAGAAAAGAGAGAGTGAGTGAGAGAGAGAGAGAGAGGTTGGTGGCCATGGCATTCTTGGTGGAGAGGCGTGGTGGGGAGATGGTGGTGTCTGGCGATGACGATGATTCCCACAAGCCAGTCCCGGCCCCGTTCCTGACCAAGACGTACCAGCTGGTGGACGACCCGGCCACCGAGCACATTGTGTCGTGGGGGGAGGACGACACGACGTTCGTGGTGTGGAGGCCCCCGGAGTTCGCGAGGGACCTCCTCCCGAACTACTTCAAGCACAACAACTTCTCCAGCTTCGTGAGGCAGCTCAACACCTATGTAAGTAATCATATATATATATATATATATATACAACACGAAATTATTTTCAAGTTTCGTGTATATATATATACGAAAAAAGCTGTTTGGCATGCGCGCGTGCAAGTACATTGTGTGGTGATCATTGACATGTAACGAAAAATGAGCAATGCTGGCAGGGGTTCAGGAAGATAGTTGCGGACAGGTGGGAGTTTGCGAATGAGTTCTTCAGGAGAGGAGAGAAGCAGCTGCTGTCGGAGATCCACAGGAGGAAAACCTCTCTGCAGCAGCAGCAGCAGCCGCCGCCGCCGATGTCGTTCTTCGAGACGGAGAGGAGGAGGAGCAGCAGCAGCAGCAGTAATAGTGCTTGGACGATGAACGAGCCCTTGATGCTGCTCCCGCCGGTACTCGGCGCCGACGCCGACTACCTCTCCGTGCTCTCGGAGGACAACCGGAGGCTGAGGAGGAAGAACTCGCTCCTGGCGTCGGAGCTCACCCACATGAAGAAGCTCTACGGCGACATCGTCTGCTTCCTCCAGCACCATGTCGGCCCCGTCAACGGCGCACCCGCGAGCTCGGTGACCATTACGGAGGAGCCGGACGCCGCGGCGGAGGGCGGTACTGTGAGGCTCTTTGGGGTCCCCCTCAATGGCAAGAAGCAGAGGCTGCACCCCCAGTGGCTGGAGTTGGGCAGTCTTCAGAATGAACGAGGAAAAGTTTTGTAATGTGTATAGGCCTAATCAACTAGGACAGAGCTTAGAGTATTAGTGAAGCAAGCAAGCAAGCAATGCATGCACTTTTGTAAGTGTTAGTGAAGAAGTTCTTTTAGTCCTGAAGAGTAGCTGAAAGTTGTTAGCTTTTCTTCTTCTCCATATAATCTTCTCCTTCTTCTTTGCTTCTCTTTTTTTTTTTTTTTTGGTTCAGTTTCATTACTCTTTTTCTCTCTGCTATCCTAATATATAATATATAGGTAACAACTAAATATTCTAAACTTTTTTTGATTTGCAACTTACTTCCACGTTGGTATATTAATAATATGTAATTTATATCCGATATATATGGAACTCACTCGCTACCACGTTGTGTTATACTCCGAACTTTTTCAGATTTACAACTTGCTGCTATTATATATTGTTACACGGATTAATGATACCCTATCTTTCACATTGGGAAGCAAGTTGCAAATAAAAAAGTTCAAGATATTTTATTACAATATTTTTTTTAGTTGAAATTAGCCCAAAACAAAGTATAATGGAGAATCAAAAAAATGGGGTAAAAAATCATTGTGGAAGAGAGGGAATTGAATGCATGAACTATTTCAAACTAGGGACACTGCAAGGACCAGGCAGCAATATTTCAATGGTATCAATAGTATATGAGTTAGTCTTTTGTGTAGTTTCCAAATTAACTTGGGAAGCATACATATGATGGACAAGAGAACATTGCAAAGACTGATCAGTTCATTGGATTCTTCTGCACTTCCAGCAATTATTTCAACACCCCTACATCTGAACCTTCATAGTGTGTGGATGATTGTGTTTGTAGTAGATTTGTAGATTCCATCCATCATACAAGCACAGAAAAACTTATGAATGCTATTGTATAGTGTTCTAAGTGTTGAGTTATCATCAATCATCATATCCATATACCTATGTTCCTCTTTTTTTGTAACTTTATGTAAAGAGAGGAGAAGACTAGCCGTTAGAAGAACATTTTTCCAAAAAAAAACTGAGCTGAGAGTAAAGTAGTAAAGAGCTCATTCCATATGGCTTTGTGTAGCTTTGGGATTGGCGTGTCCTGTGCAATTCTTTTAAGTCATTGGATTGTTTCTGTACTGTGGCATCCTGGAACAAAGATACTGCAAGATCGAGTAAGCTTATGTATATATGTGTTTCGTAGAGTAAATATATGTGTGTGTATATCGAGGTTTTAAAAATCGAATCAGAGATCGAACGGAGCAGGATATTGGGTTAGGTCAAACCGGTCCAACAAGTGAGTAATCCAGGTTAAACTAGTTATATAGACTTGTAATCTTAAATGAATATATACTACTAGTTATACAATACACAATTACGTACATATATACTACTTAAGTTTTGTGCGTCCTTTTAGGTCATTGGATTGTTTCTGCACTATGGTATCTCGGAGCACGATACTGCTATTTTTTACCGTGGTCCTGATCCACAGGCTACGTGTTGACCCTCCATTGGGGGCAGAATTTCGGGATGTGGACCTTGAACTATATAGGAGGGCCAATAGGAGGGTGACACATCGGCATAGACACATCCACGGTCACCCCTGGATGGTCAAAATTTTTTTTTTTTTTCTTACTGAAAATATGTAGAGAGATGATAGAGACAAGTATTTGGTCAGGATGGTTCTAATATGCAGTTCTTGTTTTACTTGTAGCTATAGCTTATATATAATGCGCCACTGGTCATTGGACATGTGGCATGCCATGTATTGTGATGTCTCTCTCTTGGATGAGATTTTCATATAGCAGAAAACTATTACTCAAGTCCTAGTGTCCTACTGTCTCATGGAGGATATTGAAGCAATATTGGAAAACTAGTGATGTTCAAAGCGTTTCTCACGAAATATTTTCTAGGCTTGTAGAGTAAAGATTGTGTCAAGTTTTGCTAGTTTGTTATGCAATAAGGCCTCGTTTGGTTATCGGATTTAAGGAAGCAAGAAAGGAAGAAAGAAAAGTTATTTTTGTTGGAAAAGAAACGCGAAAATCTTTTCCCAAACCGGAGAGTACCTGCGAGAGGACCGAGCAATACAACGCACGAACCCAAAAACAATCACACAAAATAATCCACGCAGACACAGAGAATTTTTGACGTGGAAAACCCTTGCAAGAAAAAACCACGGGACGATCGGAGTCAAACCCTGATAAGCCTCCACTAATGGAATAGAAGAATTACACCCTTTACAAACTCCTCCCGATCCAAATCGGATCCCCACAACACTCAGAAGTAAGAACAATGATTACAAAGCTACGAAGAGCGAGAACGACGAGTAGAGATTACCCGAACGCGATCTCCTTCGAAAAACGACCTTCAATCCTCCGTCTTCTCTTCCGAAGTTGTAATGGCACTCTTGCCTCCTTCCTCTCTCTTTTCTTGTGTGTTCTACGATGAATAGGGTTAGGAATAACCAAATATTAACTCCCCTAATCCGCAGTAAAATCTGGACCATCAGATATGATCCAACGGTGAAAAATCACCCCAAATTTCCGTTCAGCCCCGACGACACAGAGTTCGGCCAGAACTCTGTGTCGGGCAAACAGAACCTATCGGCCACATTCTGGAGTGGCCAGACCGAGTTCGGCCCGAACTCGCCCTGGGACCGAGTTCGGCCCGAACTCGGCAGCCTCAGTCCAGAACCCCCCTTTGGGTTGGCAGCAGCAGCAGCAACTCCGCGTCGCTTACTTCCCGAGCTTCTCCGACATTGGACGGCGCTCGTCGCACTCCAGGATCTTCTCCACATAGGTTGGGAACCCCACCCACTCCAACAATTCTTTTCCTTTGTTTGGTAGTCACAAACTTGGAAATTATTTTCCTGACAAGAGAACAAATGGGAGGGAATATGATTCCACTCATGACCCACGGGATTGATCTTTCCTCCTTCTTTTCCAACATTTATTACAAAAAATTAGGACAAAACTAACCATGTGTTATTGCTTATTTTACCATTAACTTCTCGTATTCTGGGTCCATTTGGATTTTCATAATGTCATTTTTATTTTAAAAGGTATGGATATTATTGGAACAATTGATATATTTTTGCTTTCCTTTTCTGCACCAACCAAACACTGGAAAGAAAATCAAATGATCTTTCCTAAGTGGTTTCCTTGTTTTACCAAACAATGAAAACAAAATGTGACAGGAATTCTACTTTTCCATTCTCATGGAAAGTACAAGGAATCAATTTCCCTTCCGTGAACCAAACGAGGCATAAAAGTAATGTTGTTTATTTTTCACCACTTTAAAGTGTATTATAAATATATTTTGTTGATACCTAAAAATAATTGGTCCTTATTCAGTCAAGGTCTAGTCACACATGTGAAGACAAAATTGTTATTTGAGCCATCTGAAGTTCAAGTTAGACTAGAACAAATGAACTTGAGACATTTGAAAACTAGTTCATTAGTTTAAAACACTAGTTACGCGGAAGAAACCATTGCTTATTTCCACACCGATGGCTTGCCCGTAACTGTTGGGCGCTTTTGGGCCGCTACACTGATGGGCGCTTCTACATAGGACTTTCCCTCTTAAAAATCTTTAAATAGCCCATCTAGAAGTTGAATGGAAGACCAAGCATCTACCTAGCGTAGCATATAGAGAGGGGGTCTAGCCACTGAAGAGAGCACCTCAAAACTTTTCAAAGATTGAACTTGGAGAAGAACATAAGAGAGTATTTTTCTTTGCTTTGCGGTCGATATCGAGGAGTTCATAATCATCTGAGAAGAACTTCGCCACTGTCGAGAAGCCATCTTGGTTCGCATTATCGAAGGAATGGCGTGATCATGCATTGATCAAGATTTCATCGCCACACTTCCCCATAATATATAAAAAGAATTGTAGAGGTCTTTTGTAAAGCTCTCGTTAAATAGCTGTAATTCATCAACATTACTATTTAATAAAAGTTTTTCTCTTCATACTTTTCCTAAAAAAGTGGTAACATTAATGTTGGATACTTCCTTCTCCAACAGTGTGACAGTCGTGTCGCAATACGACACCACCCATATATAGAACATCAAATTGTACCAACAAAATTTCCAACAAACACTCTCACAGGGCCATGTTATCGCTATTGTAGTGCGCAAGCACATAATGTGACTCCAGAAACAACTCTAGAAGATGTTGTTTCCGGTACACTTTGTCAAGATGGTTGAAAATTCGAATTCGATTTGATTCCTAACTTTCGAATATTATTCAAAATTTCGAATATCAGATTCAGATATTCGAATATTTTTTGGATATTTTCTTTATTAGGATATGAATTCTGATATTAAGGTATTCAAATCCGTTAATATCCGATCCGACTTTAAATTACAAATATTGTATATCGGATTCGAATTTCGAATTCGGACAAAAATTTTATATATATTATAGAATAATGTATATGTAATATATATTAATTACTAAGGAAAATTAAATGATTTTATTCTCAACTGAGTTTTACATAATTCAATTCATTTATTACTTTTCTCCCTCTATATTTTACTATAATGTATATATATAATAGTAATATATATTAATTATAACTTACAACAAAAGATGAAATGGCTCAAATATGTGAGCAATATTTTATATATATATATATATATATATATATATATATATATATATATATATATATATATATATATATATGGAAAATTCTACAATACATCCGCTGAAAATGGATGTATCGATACATCCGAAATCTGGACCGTTGGATTTTAATCCACCGGTTCAGGTTTAATTCAGATAAAATAATACAGGAGACATCATTTAATGCTGATTTAGACTTCTGACCTGTTGGTAACTTGCTTTAGCAGGTCATTCTTCACTTTAATTTTTTCAATGAACACCCTAAATTAACTCATATTTACTCTCTCAAAAGTCCATCCAATTTAATCTGAACCTTTTTTTTTTTTGGGTTACAGGCCATGGTAGTCGTGGTGGTGCTGGTGGTGGTGGAAAGAGAAACGGAGATGAAGAAGGAAATAAGAAACGGTTCGGATCGCGTCGAACGTCGTCGAGCACCCCTAGAACAACGAGGAGTACCAGCTGCGCCGAGAAGAATCGGTCCGCTTCGCGTCGGACGTCGTCGAGGCCTCCTCGAACAAGGAGAAGTACCAGCGGTGCCGCTCTAATTTTACTGCCCATGCCATTGTCTGAAATTTTATTTTTCATTTAACAATTTAATATTTTGTTAATAAAGCTACATGTCATGGTGGTGGTGGTGAACTGAGGAAACCTGCTTCTGAGGTCGGGCGGATTATTTTTTAACTTTTCTAAAGATAATATTTTCGAGGAGAATATTTTTTTGGACAAAAAATGGCCATTCTCTTTGCTTTTAACACGGAGAATGGTACATTTAGGACGGAGAATGGTACATTTAGGACGGAGAATACGGCGAATGGCCATTCTCTTTGCTTTTAATATGGCGAATGGACGGTGAATACGGCGAATGGACGGAGAATGGCCATTCTCTTTGCTTTTAATATGGCGAATGGACGGTGAATACGGCCAATGGACGGAGAATGGCCATTCTCTTTGCTTTAAATATGGCGAATGGACGGAGAATGGTACATTTAGGACGGAGAATGGACGGAGAATACGGCGAATGGCCATTCTCTTTGCTTTTAATACGGCGAATGGACGATGAATACGGCGAATGGACGGAGAATGGCCATTCACTTTGCTTTTAACACGAAGAATGGCCATTCTCTTTGCTTTTAATACGGCGAATGGACGGAGAATGGTACATTTAGGACGGAGAATGGTACATTAAGGAAGCCGACAAAAGCTCGTTCTCTCAAATCTCTTCTTTGTGTAAATTAAATCCAAGGAGGACACAATCCCTAATTTTAGTTATTGCTTAGCAGAGTCTGCTTAGTTGTTGTAAAATTTTGGTGTTGCTTCTGTGGCACTTTTATCTTTAATCTCATGTTTTCTATGAATATGTGTTCTGTTTGATTTTGATTTAGTAATCTTTCCGTATTTAGTTTTTTTGTTTCATCTAACAATTTAATATTTTTGTTATAAATCTACAGGGCATGGTGGTGCTGGAAGGAGAAACGGAGATGAAGAAGAAAAGAAGAAGTTCCGGTTCGCGGTGGACTTCGTCGAGTTCCTCAATCAAGCGGAATTAAACCTCTTATAGAGTTCCTTAATTGGAGTTGATCACGATAACCTTTTGTAATTTTCAAACGGATAGTAGAATCTTCCTCGAGCCCTCCTCAATCAAACGGCTAGTAGAATCTTCCTCGAGCTCTCCTTAATCAAACGGCTAGTAGATTGTTTGCTAGTCTCGAAATTTATTTGTCTTTCCATCTTCCTCACTTTTTGTACTTCTCTCTTGCTATATATACAATAGTTTTCTTGTTTCATAGTACTATTATTCATTCTGAAATACATAGAATAGTTTTCTGAAATACAATAGTTTTCTTGTTCTCAAGATGTATACTCGTGTGGGAGGAAATGTAGAAGACGTAGAAGATTGGATGCCAAATCCAAATGAAACCTTCATTCCGCGTTTGTTGCGCAAGATTGAACAACATCTGTCGACGATTTCAGCTGATGTTGCAAAGATAAAAATTGAACAAATGAAGTTATCTCGGCGTTTGGATAACATTGAAGAATCTCAAGCTTTGAAGGAGGCATCTTCATCTAGAGCATTTAATAATGTGAATGTGGTTTCCGTTGAATCTTCTTCCGAAGAGGAGGACGTGGAGCTGCAGTCTCGTAGTAAAGCATTGGACCGATATCTCGCATTGAACGCTATAGAAGAAGAAGAAACTGACTTTAGCAGTCCTTCTAAAAGAATGCGTCAAAATTTACATCCAGTCACACCATCCAAAAATTTAATAAGGGGTTCAACCTCGAAGCCTAGCAATTGTACTAGTGTTTCTTCGAGATATTACGACTATATTTTTGCAGATGATAGACCTGACGAGTAAGTAATATGAGTTTTGATTTAATTCCAACAGTTTTTTTCTCCTAATTTATTCGTTTCTTTTCTTAGAGAAATAATATCATCTTGCAACATAACCTATGTGTCTCGGTGGGAGATGAAGACCTTAGCTCCTTTAACGAGAATTACCAATGGGGTATGTATAGATAGTATATTTCTTCTTAGATGCCATCTATGTTTACTTCGATTCCATCGCTGACATTTTTAATGTTTTATTCAGATTGTAAGTATTGTCTCTGCTCTTCTCACCGCGGAGGAACGGAAAAGAACCTCCAATAAAGCTAATGTATGGTTTTTACCAATAAGGATGTCGGTGAGTGAGCATTTTATTCTTCAATGCATATGCATTAACAATTTTATCGTTTGTTTGTCCTTCGTAATGTATTAATTGATGTGTATGTAGAAAGCAACGTTACCTCAATCCGTCAAAAAGGCTCATGAAGTATGGAAGAAGTTTAAATACTTTGAGGATTACATGGGATCTTTAAGCACTTGTAAAGAGGTATTAATGTATTTATGTTTAATTATTAATCCTAATTTTCTGAAAATTTACTAATTTGTTTTACCTAATTATCCTGATTCAGATATACATACCCATTCATTTGGGCGAACACTATACTCTTGCAAGAGTTGTGTTTAAAAACAGGACTGTTGAAATTTGGGACTCACTTGCATCTAAAGATGATCCGATTCAAAGCAGAACAGTTATAAAAGAAATAGTAAGCTCATATTTATCAATTTTTATGAATTGGGTACAAGAATACGCATTATACCAATACATATTGTTTTCTGGTAATTGTAGCTTTCAAATTTGGATATCTTTCTCGAAGAAGAGATTTTGAAGCTGAGAGATGCTAGGTTCAGCTTTTCTAATTTTGCAATAAAACGTCCTTCTTATGTTCCCCGCCAAGGCAATTTAGTTGATTGTGGAATTTTTTTAATTGCATTCATGAAAGACCGATGTAGTCTGGACTACCGTTCTATCGATGTAAGTATGAAAATATGTCGTCAAAAACTTCAACTTTTTAGAGCAATATTTTTGATGTTTGTTTGTTATATGCAGTTTGATGCGAAAAAGGAAAGACGCATAGTTGCTGAATGGATTACAACTTCAGAGCACAATGAAGAGCTAAAAAAGAAGTCCAATCTGGTTGAATATGGAAGACGATGATTTTTTTTCTTCTTCTTTTATATTTAATGTATGGAAAGCCCTAATGTATTATGTTCATTTGTTTTGTTGAGTTGTAATGACATTTTTGCCAAACGGCTTCAATTCTTTTTAATTAAGCAGAAAGGAGTATTTTGCCCTTCCATCGAATGACATTTTTGCCCTTCTAATTAATTCAAAACACCCCCGAACCCTTTTATTAAAAAAGAAAAGGGAAAAAGAAAACCGTTTCGGAGCCTCCTCTTCTTCCATACTCCACTCTGTACTCAAACCTAGATCATTCTCCTCCAAAATCTTCAAACCTTCCCCCCCATTCGCAATATTCACACCATGTCGGCATCAGCGGCAGAATTATCACCGGCAGCATTACCAAATAGAGAAGATGCACCAGTTACAGAAAATCCAAAAGCGACAGACGGAGAACAACGGAAACCCTATTCTAAGAAAGTTGCAAAAAAGAAAAAGGAAAAAGTTGCTAAACAAAAAGAAGTGCAAGAAGAAGTACAAACAGAAGGTATAACTTTGATTTTATGTTCGCAAATTCTGTATATATTTCAAGGAAAATGACATTCTCCGTCATAAAACGCATTTGAATGTTAAATTCTATTCGCCGTTTAATTTGGAACGGATAATGTCATTCTCCGTCTAACTTGAAACGGAGAATGCCGTTCCCAGTGTTAAAACCCATAAGAATGGCCATTCTCCGACCTAATTTTTGGTTTTTTTTTTGTTTTGCAGAAAGAAAATCTGTCAGGAATAAGGATTCAAGACTTTTTCGTTCTACCTTCAAGCCAATGCTAAATCTTATGGAGGAGGTCAATCGAGATGCTGGCCGTTTACCTGAGCCAGTTATTGGTTCCTTGAAGAATACCAGTTTCTGGAATTTTGTCGAGATTTTCTACCAAAACAGAGTCCACGTCTCCGAAATGGCCAAGGTAACGGAAGGGCTTGAGAATTTAATTGCAAGTTACACAGAAGAAGAAGATGGCGTCGGGTGCTTTGAATTGAGCACCACTGTTAAAATCGCGCCAAGCGTCAAGGATATGGCAGTCATATTCGGTCTACCGCTGAATGAAGAAAGCGTTGATGATGTTTCTTACAGAAGATTGATAAAGAAAAAACAACAGCAGCCCACACCACCAGCATCATTGAGCCTGTGTAGAGATCATTTCACAAGATTGCTGGCTAATACTAAGGGCAAACACTCAGAAGTCACGAATAAGGAAGTGAGAGACAAGTTCTTTGAATTCACTACAAGAAATTGTATTTTTAGCAACATGTTTTAGCGACATAGGGTCTATTATGTCTCCAAAAGCTATATTTTATATGTATTGGCGACATGAGTTTTGGTATGTCGCGGAATCCAGATAAAATTTACGAGAGGGGAACCAAAAATAAGTCCCGCCAAAAAATTCTCTACATATTGCGACATCTACATGCCGCAAAAGGATAATAAATGTTCAGCGACATACATTCACTTGCTGCAGAAAGTTAATTAATTTTTGGCGACATGTAGCTATGTAGGAAATAATTTTTTATAATTAATAATAACCTTAAAAAACCTACAAATGAAACCCTCAAATAAAAAACCCCCAAACATTGTGTTCACTCTATCGAAGTAACTATAAGGAGAAAGATGTTTCCGCAGCCTGCGGTGACGGGTGCCGCGGCGGGTCGGGTCCGGCTCCAGCGCCCCATGGCCACCATCTGCCCCGCCCCTGTCTCTCCTCGCCGCTCCCCTCCATGGCCCACGATAACGGGCTGTTGGATGGCGGGTCTGCGGCCAATTCGGCCTCGAGCGACAGCTCCTCCGGGTCGGATGAAGCTCCTGATCTCGGATTCTATAGGTAAAAATAAAATATCCGTTCCCCCCTCCAACTATGACTTGTTTGTATTTTGTTGCTCATGGAGATTTTGTTGTAATTAGGGTTTATTGGATTGGCTGGAGGTTATGATTTTGGGGATTTGGGAATGTCGATTAGGGTTTTGTTGTAGCCAAGATTGTGTCTTTTGTTGATTATGAGGCTGGGATATTGTGATCGAACGGAATTTGTGCTTGTTTCTAATTTATTGCTCATGGAGGGGGGTTCTTTTGGGTTTGAAAATTTGATGGTAATTAGTGTTTACTGGTAGTCTTTTGTTATTGATGTAATTTTAGTATGATGATGGAATACTGAACACTGATCACTTTTTTATTCCATACTTTTACAAATTATGCCACTTTTAGTCTATGCTATTTATTATAATTTGGATTCTTTAGTTTTACTTCTAAGTATGTATTTTTTTTAGACACAGTTGACGTTGTTGCTCATGGAGGTTTATTTTGGAGATTTTGATGTTAGTTGGTGTTTGTTTGTAGTTTTTATTCATGGATTGGTTCAATTTTAGGACACTTTGTACCGTGGGATGTTGGTTAGGGTTTTGTTGTTGCCAAAATCGAGTCTTTGTTGATTGAGTCAGTCCTCACTGTAATTGATGGGGATTTAGAGATTTCTATGTTCAGAAAGGTTAAGATATTGCTTGAAGACATTTCTTTGGTGATAATTTAGTATATTGATGGGATATTCATGGCTTGTCACTTTTCTGGTTTGTAATTATACAGATTATTTGATTTTTAGTTTCTGGTATTGCATTCTAGTTTGGATTCTTTTATTTTAGTTGTAAAAGATAATATTTTTCTTCTTCCAGATATTGTTGTCATCCTGAGAGAAATATTTGTTTTCTTACATGTTGAACATATTTTTGGACAGTGTATCAAACATCTAATATCTCACATATACAGTTACAAGAGAGTATGTAAAGTGAGCGATTGTTAGTTTGAGTATATTCACGGACAATCTGTTCATACGTTACATATCTTATCAATTGTTAGCTTGTTTGTTAATTATGGTGCAAATGATGCAAAGTTAATGTGATATGATGCTACTTTGGCATCATTGCTTTTTTGTTTGATAAATTAGTTTTTCTGGACCCATGAACATCCCCTCGGGAAAGATATACTCTGGATGTGTTTACTTCTATTTAATGGTCCATTACACATATTAGTCATATATGCAGAAGTAGTAGGTAAAGTTTGTGAATGTGATTAGTTTTATATCTTTATCTCATTACTTTTTATTGAATTAATTAGATATTCAGACCCCATCAACATACCAAGGGGCGGAAATTTGACTGATCGACTTGCAAAGGCAACAACATGTGGTAGAAGACAAACATCACTTCACGGTTAATACAGTTCTGGAGCACCCAAGATGTAGTGATCTTTCTGTTCCTCCGAAAAGGAATTTCGTTTAATTGCTCTAGAAGCCATCCCACATCAGCGAAATTCCATGGAAAGTATATTTAACCTTAGACCAGTAAATACTATCTGGCCGAAAGTTCTTCCTTTACCTACATCACCTAAACATCCAAGAGCACTTGTAATTAGTACTTGCCCAGCATCTCCTACTTTCAGGCAAGATGATTTAAGGAGCCCACCCCATCATGTAGAAGTAAAGTTGAGTTTCTTACATTAAGCTCGTGAGTAGAGGTGAATCTTATATTTTGTTTTTGCATAATGGAAGTTGTAATAGTACTTATTCATGCATATACTATGTAATGGGTAAAAAATTTCAAAATTCAAACTAGAAAGTTACCCAATTCTGAATGTTGTACTTTGTATTTTACAGTGAAAATGGGCAAATGGCTGCAATTAAAGAAGTAAAATTTATCTCTGATGACTCAAACTCAAGAGAATGCCTCAAGCAACTAAACTAGGTAAGCTTCTTACCAATTGTATCAAATATCATTTGTACTTTTATGTCTGAAGGTGTCCTGCATTTACTATTTGAACGACAAAAATTTGAAACCAAGAATGAAACTTATTTTAATATGTTCTCTAAATTGTTCAGGAAATAACTTTGCTAAGTCATCTATCACATCCAACATCATGCAGCACTTTGGCAGTAAATTGGTAACTTACGGCATCCACTAAATTACTCTCTCTCTCTCTCTCTCTCTCTCTCTCTCTATATATATATATATATATATTATATATATATATATATATATACCTTTTCAGTTGTATGGAACTTATTTTACAATCAGAACGTGAGGAAAATTAGTATCTGATGGAACTTTATCAAAATAATCAATGACAGGAATGATGTACCAAATGTGGTATTTGCCCAATTTATGGTCTGTACAGCTGAAATGTTGCATTCTGGGACATAGTTAGAGCAATATCTTAATTGGTTTTGATCTGAACTTGAGAAGCTAAATGATTTTTTGAGTTATGTTCTTGATGTTCTAAGAACTATCTGAAACAAAAGGAAGAATAAGAAGCAGAGACGTGAATTATCAACTGGAGGGTGCTTACTCCATGTATGAATAATATGAATTTTAAGATTAGCTATTTGTTGTGTGCTAAAGTTTTATATGAACTATATATTTCGAAAATATTTGTATATTCACCAAACATGGGTTTTCCAAAAATTTAATTCCAGGGAATTTGATTCGTGGGAATATAGAATTCCTGGCTACATAGTATTTCGCGTACCAAACACACCCTTAGAGTTTAGTTTAGCGCATGATTTTTTTATATTTATTCTGAAATTGATTTATTGAAATTGATATCTGTTAATCTCTAGGTAGTGATTAGTTTATATGACAATAATTGACGAGGATGGCAAACTTCGAGAGAAATTAGGTTTTTATATTCTGAGTATTTTTAGGGTTGGATTTTTGCAGGCTAGGTGTTTGTGGAAATTCTGCTGAGTTGTCCCGTTGTGAAATTTGTCATGTAAAATTGTAGATTTTGATACTCACTTTGACTAAATTGTATCAGTCACGACATAGACACCCCAAGGATACACAAGTTTGGCACAACATCCATGTCCCTAACACACAAAAAGAAAACACTTCTTCCTAATTGTGCTACTACTAAACTGTAGGTTAGATATAACTTTTTGGTTGTTAATATGTAGTTACTATTTGTTGTAAGTGCTTCATTTTGGTGGTTTGGGCTAGAGTTTTCTTTCTTGTGCGAGGTAAGTGGTGATATTGGTCAATTTTTTTTCTTTTCAATTGGTGTTTTTCTTATTGCTATGTTTCACTATGACCATTGGGCATGATCAATTGATTTATAACCAAGGTACCTCGGTGTTATATTTTTTCTTGTCTATGTGATAATTTTGGTATTTGCTTTTATATGTACCAAGGTCTGATTTCCTGATGGCACTTTCCTATTTTTTGCAGGTTCAACACCAGATATTGTTGAGTTGCTGTTTTGAGCATATTTGAGGACAGGGTACCGATGGTAATCTATTTACTTTCTTTGTCTAGAACAATTATTTATTCAGTTCTGTATATGTGTGGGTTATATTCGCGGGAAACATGGATCTCTTCGTTTTCCCTTGGAGGCTCTACTGAGGGTAGCAGAAATTCAATAAGTTATTGGAACCAGTCTTTGATTGGTAGGAATAGAGTTAATAGACATCATAATGAACTCTCATATGAATATAAGCTTCCTATGCATGTCATGTCTGGAATAAAGTTCTTCCGTAACATCTTATTTATAGCTGTTTCTTGGTGTTGGGGAAACTTTGATATGAATAAATGATTTCTGTTGTAAGTTTGGCCCATATTTCCCATATATTGTCCTTATCCTTGCCCGCAAGTCCACTTTGAGTCAGCTTTTAGCAGTAAGTTCTAATATGCCCTAAAGAGTGAAGACGTGTTGATCTATCATAGTGATCCGTCTCGTGTTCTTCGACTACCACAAATCTATGCAAGTATACTTTATTGTGATTCAAGGAAAGTTACGTACATTTTATACTTTCTATCAGGTATGGGTGCAATTATAGCATAACATAACTAGTATAAATATGAGTACTGATACGCATAACATAGAAGATCAAAGCATCTTTGTAACCAACTATGGACTTGGCCTATGCATAAGTCATGTCAGTCATGAGGTTGGTGTTCAACTTCCATATCCCGGTGCCATAATTTGATCCATGCTTAATGAAGATTTAGCTGAAAAACATAGGGGTTGGAATTTGGCTTTAATGCATATAATTAACGGTTTGTGGAAACAATTTCCAATTAAATCTGATGATTTTTAATTATTTCCCTTGAGAATTTCAGTTTTGACTCCATAGAAACTTATTTACTACTTATTAATACCTGACTTCTTTTTTCCTAAATACTTCTGTTAACTGTTATTGTTTGTCTTTTTCAGGCCAACCTTGCTGATTCGTTCTTGGCTGACCTTGATGATTTGTCTGACAATGAAGCTCATCTTCTTGTAAGTATTTACACTATCATTAGAGTATCATTGGTCCTTATTTATCTTAGAATTTCCGATAGAAGAAATGGTACTTGTATTTGTTGACTTTCTCTCATCTCTTTTGTTCAATAAATATGTAAGTATTTCCATACTTGTTAGGCAACAATCACCTTTTAATGTTGAAGTTGTTTGTTAGGATGAAGAGGATGCTGATGCAGGAGACATGGAAGAGGATGGTGATGGTGATATTGCTGACATTGAAGCTCTTAACAATGATGACCTTGACAGTTTCTCAAAACTGCAAAAGACACAACGTTATATTGATATCATGCAGGTAAATATGCAGGCTGCTGGAAAATATTTTCATGTTTGTTAACCTTCATATTTTTGAGACTTTAAAATGATCAAAGTTTACATCATTATTTCTTCTTCTTTTTCCCATCACGCACCACTGGAGGTTCAACATGGCTTTGGATTTGTAGTCATCGAGGGATTTGAATTTAGATCAATGGATAAATATGAGAGTTAATGGTTCTCTTGAAGATTATTAAACTGCCTGTGGGGCAAAGGCAGTCCATATATTGATTTAGTAGTTTTTACTGCCGGGGATCAGTAGAGGCCTAGTGATGACTCCATATATAGGATTTTGTGTAAAGGATCTGTTATCGTTGTATCTGCAAAAAATGCGGACGAGCCAAATCTGTCAAGTCTTGGGTGAATCCTGTCCAGAAAATGCAGATAGAAGGATCCAGATTCATCAATCTTGGAGTGTTATCATATTGGATATAACAACATTACGTCACAATCTATTGGATCATAAGGCAAAGGCAAAATTTTATCTTTAGAGAAACTCATTATCGCTACTGTTAAACACAAGTGCATCATCACTCTTGCTGGCATCAACCCCAGTTGCATTTCTTTAGAGCTACTATATGGGTTATACATATTTGAGAAGTGAAGGTTGAAATCATCTCTTCATTGTGAATAATTATCCTCATGGTAGGCATCCTCATTCATTTGTTATCCTGTAAATTATGCATCGATTGTCTTTAAGCTGATTGTGTCCCATCTTCTCAATCTTAGTTTCATTCTTTTAGTATTTTTTTTTTACTTACAATTTTGTTTTCTTTAATTTTTTTTTTTGCAGGATCACATGAACGACAAGTCAATTTTTTAGGAAGAGACTCAGGCAAATTTTTTGGGAAGAGACTCATGCAAATTTTTTGGGAAGAGACTCATGCAAAAATTTTGGGAAGAGACTCGGGCAAATTTTTTTTCGGAAGACATGAATTAATTTTTTTCTACATTATATTTTTCGAAGCTGGAATACAATACGTTTGTGGAATACATTACATGTCTTGTTGAATGAATTACTTGAAATTGTTAAGATATTTGCATTAATGGATTATTTGAGATAACAGTTTTATGATATTATATTGGATATCATGTTTTGTGTATAACTTCTTGTTCTTTGTTATCAAGTTCTTCTAATAGAAATTTTACTTTGTAATTTAATTTTGAAATAAGGTTTTTGCATATTTATGTTGAAAAATATATGCAAAAAGAAAAAAAAATCATACAAAAAATTAACATAAATAGTATAAAATAGCTTTCGCGACATCACACAAATTAGGTAGCAGAAAGTCATATCGTATACATTTAAAAAACTATTCTTCCCCGACATGTGTTATGTTGCCAAATATAACTAACGTTCTGCGACATAATCGACACGTCGCCAAAACTTATTTTAAAAAATATGTGTGATGTCGCCAAAAGTGGGTATCTTTCCGCGACATGGTGTGTTCATGTCGCCGTATACTTTCCCAGACAAGGCTACGGCGACATGCGTGCGACATAACGAGATATGTCGCAGAAACTCATTGGCGACACAAATATGTCTTTCGGCTACATATTCGCATGTCGCAGAATATGCATTTTCTTGTAGTGACACTACTTTATGTTATTTCCTTTGAATGCTTATGTACCTTCCTTCAATCCAGAGAATGGCACGACCGAGAGCCGCCCCACCGGAAGAGCGACTGCAGAGGGAGCATCCACCTCCCATCCCATGATTCGGGACGCACCCGAGACCCTGCTCTTACCTCCTCCACCTCTATTTTGACCAAGACTAGCGGCCCGTGCCTGCGGAGGGATCCTAGTTCTATGATTTTATGAGGGTTATGATGGAGACCCAGCGAGAGCAGACTGCCCTTATAAGACATCATGGATAGCGCTCACCAAGTCGTTTTGGCCGCCATGGACAAAGTGATTGCCCAGCAGCAGCAGCCACCACCCACATAGCTACCAAGCCCAAGTCTAGCACCATCCTAGACTTCAAAAAGCTAGGACCCCGAGACTTTAGTGGCACCAAGGGCATCATATATGCCGATGAGTGGCTAGAGGATATGGAGAGACTCCTCCGTATTTTCCAGCTTCCTGGGTCTAAAAATAGAAGCCATGGGCCTTCAGTTTCATGACATAGCGAGCACATGGTTTAGGCATGACGCCAAGCTTGTTGTGAGAGACCTTACCTGGAAGAGGTTTAGAGAGCTGTTTCAGCAGAGATTCTTTCCTCCTGCAACAAGAGAGATTCTGGAGCATCAATTCCAGAATCTGGAGCATGGAAACCAGACAATCGAGGAGTATGCTACAGAGTTCAGTCGACTGAGCCGGTTTGTATACTATATAGTGCAGGACCCTGAGATTCGGGCTAGGAGGTTTCGATATGGTTTGACCCAGGAGCCTTTGCGTCCATGTCATTGCTAATGGCGTGAAAACTTATGCAGATATTCTGACTATAGCACATGGGTTGGAGGTCAACTTAGGCCTTCGCCTGAAGAGGGACAGAGAGACTTTTGGGGGTAGTAGCACTGGCAGACTAGCCAAGCGTCTACATATTCCACCGAGATCGCATCCGCAGACTCAACAGTAGTATCAGCCTCCTGTTAGAGCACCGGAGCCGCAACAGAGATCAGTTCGAGTTAGTGACGTCTGTACCTTCTATAAGAGGCCAGGCCACCATACTGATATATGTTGAAAGAGGTTGGGACATGCTTATCATGTGGGTCTTCCACCTATCAGGTGTAGGACTTTCTGTAACTTCACTTCCCATATTTTTGAAAATTTTATAAATTTTCTGGTTTAGATTTGATTAAATGTTGAATGTTATCATGTTTTATTAAATATTTGAATAAATATTTGGATTCATTTTTTAGAGGGAAATTAAGAGCAGAATTCAAATTTTAAATATATTATAAAAAATAATTGTGGATTCCACCCCTAACTAATTTTAAAACAGAATATTTTCTGTTGTGTGCAATAAATGAAAAAGACAGGGACCCTACTGCTTAATTGCCAGAGCGGGGGGCTTATGTGTAAATTTCTCATTTTTTATAAACTCATCGAATAAGAGAGAAACTCATTTCTCATCTCAACATTATTTTTCCTAATTCCTCTTTCCCCAAACCCGAAGCCTAACCCTAGCTCACCAGCGACGAGGAGGTTAGCGATGGCGTCGAGCTCTCACAACAGCGCCTGAGGACCTTCCTCAGCGGCGGTGCTCATGGCACACGACAATTTCTGGAGATTCTTCAACCTTTCGACGACTGCATCATCTCTTCTCCAGTGATCTAGCAGGATACGGACGTGGAGTAGCTTGTTCTTCTTCGACTCCGTTGAGTGAGCTCGATAGAGGTTCGTAAGTAATCTCGTAACACTTGATACTGTTTGAATCTCAAATTCTCTCAAATTTTTGACCGATTCACTCTGTTTTGTACTCAATTTTCGTATAGGAATTTGATCGAGATCGATCAAGCTAGATGTTCTTTTTCTCTCAAGAATAGTAGAGAATGAGTAAGTTTTCGGTCCAAGTTATTCAGATCTGGTGATTTTTTAATATTTTGGAATTTTAGTAATTAGAACTATTTTCCTTGATCAGATCAACATGTTTACTGATCTCTAGAGAGTCGATTCGATTTATGATCGAAGCATTGTAAGTAAGTTCCTGTGGAGTTATTGATCCTTTGAATTATTCCTTCAATTGCACAATTCGAAGGTATGATGAACTGTTCCTTTTGCCATATTGTTCGATGTGATGTTGAACAGATTTTTGATCTTTTCCGAACAAGAAGAGCAGCTGTGTCCAGTTCTTTGAGTGTGCCGATTTCTTCGGGATTGTACTCATTACTTGAAAATTCAGAACATGTATGCGTTCTATTCTTTTTATTTGCAAATGCACTTTGATTTGTTGTTTAGTTGCAGTCTATTGTGAGGTCGGGATGCGTTGTCTCCGGATGTAGCCATGTCCAGCCTGGTCTTACCATCATTGCTGTGTTCAACAAGTTTGAGTTCAGTTCAATGCCAATCTTAAGAGGATTAGCATTGGTCAAAGGTTAGATACCTGGAGTTGGGTTGATCATGCCGAAGAGCAGCTCGTGTCCCTTGGTGTGTTCAGTGTCAGGGTCGAGGTTGCAGGACAGAGTTTTGCGTGGCCAAGACGAGTTGGAATTATATGGGGAAATGGTGTTGATAGTTGCTTTATTTTATTTTTGTTGTGTATTTTCTTTCTGAGTTTTTGTTACCTCCAATTCAAAACTTAAATTGTGTATATTATACTTTGGGTTGCAAATATAAGGGGATTGCTTGGTTTTGAGCCTCATTTTAAACAGTAAGAATCGAACCTGTGTGTTATTTTCTTTTGTGAATAAATGCAGGCTTCCTGGGTTGGTGTTTGCAGGTTGGGAATTTTATGATCATAGGAAAAAATAGGTTTTGGAGTATTAAATTACAAGATTTTGAAGGGTGCAGTTGAGTGGAGTATACTATGTCTATTTAAATTTAAATTTTGTATTAGATGATCGTGTGCTCAAGCAATGAGTGCTTTGCTAAGTTTTGTGTAGCAAGTTTGTTAAGCTTTGTGGTATCAAGATTTTAAGCTTGTGTGGGTACCTTAGTTTCATTCGGAGTTATGTTTTTTTGTGGGAGAACAGTTAGTTTGAACTAGTTAGTTTACTTAGAAACTGTTATTTTGTAGTGTGTAATAAGGAATGGAGAAAAGGTATTTTTAGTAGGTATGTTATAATAACTATTTAGGATGGTTAATTGAGTCTTGGTTAGCAAGGGGTTAAACTAAAAATTATTAGTGACCAGATGTTAGCTAGAAGTATTTAACTAGTGAGCTTTAAATTAACCAACTTGTACTAAAATTCAGGTGGACTTACAGATCATCTCCCTACCCTTGATTACCGGAGTAAGGCAAGTACTTTTCTACGGTCTTTTGCATTTACAAATCTTGTACTCTTCTTGTGACACGTCATGACACGATATCCTGTACCCTTGTACTATTGTATTCCATGTTCTTGTACTTACTTATGTCGGGTGGGGAAATACACTAGCCATGTGACCAAACCTCGGTTACTATATTCATGTAGATAGCTTAGGCCTCGTATCATGCACGTGGGCCCTAAGTCGTACCATATTCATACTCCTATACATGCTCCTGTACTCACCCCAACCGGTCACATGAGCTAGTTGTATTTCAAACATGGTGCACTTATCATATCTTGTACTTCAGGATTATAGTTTCATTCCTGTACACTACATTTCCTGTACTTTATATTTCATGTACTTTATATTCCTGTACTGTAGTTCCTGTACTTTATTTCCTGTACTTACATTCCTATACTTTTTGTTTATTCCTATATTTCATTTACATGTACTCCTGTACTCATTTCCATATCATGTTCTTGTTCATTACCTAGAACTGTACTTTGCTCCGCTCCTGACTGGATATGTTGTGGTGTACTTGCAGGATATCATTCTACCCTATGGGCCAGAGCTCGGGATCTTAGCTGAGCAGGATGGAGACATGACTTAGCTAGAGGCTTCAGGTTTAGACTGTTTAGCTTTACCTTTAGATATTTTTAGAATTTATGGTATATTTCATTTCTGTTGACTCTAGTATTATTTATTTTATGGATTTTTGAATTATGGTGATTCTGGGAACGTTTTTAGATGCTGTGATTATATACATTTATGGTTATCTGGTTGGATTTCCTAGTTTGGTACAGCTTACTTTGTCGTGTCTAACGACTAAGGCTGGGCATGTCCGACTCTTGTCCGATTATTCGGGAGCGGGTCATGACATGTTTTTAGTGGTGGCCCATACAGGTTTGTCCTAATAGTACCTTGGTATTAGACTACTATTGAGGGACTTGTTAATACTAGGAAACTTGATCACATCATAGGAAATCGGGTACATCGGAATATTAATATTCTATAAACACTTGTTTTTAGGATTATGACATTTTAACAGTTTTTGTTTTTCAGATAGTTCAGACACGCAAATATAGGAACTGTCGATTCACCTGCACTTGACGCCTCCGAGCTTCTACTCATGTCGCCTACTATCCCCATGGGTAGTACCTAGTTGATGGAGATGTTTCAAGAGTTCTTTGACACCCAGATGGAGCAGGCCACCCTTTTCTGAGCTAAACTTGCAGATGCACTTTCCGAGCTAGGGAGAACTTTGACTTCCAGACTTTAGACTTATGGATTTCCCGACACGAGCGCATATCTTGTACTGAGGAGCAGATCGAGAATCTGGAGCTGTCACTGAAGATCATCCAAGTCTCTGAGTACCCGACTCCTCTGGAGATTGGAGCCTCCAGCCAGGAGATCCAGAATATAGCATAGACAATGGAACAAGACGAAAAGCTAAAGCCAGGAGAGACATGAAGACTTATGACGAAGATAGCAACTACCCTGGACTCGCAAAGCGTCGCAACACTCAGTCAGCATTTCTTCGATCACATCAACAGTCGTATCATCGGGAGCAGATCTCAGCAACCAGCACACCACCAGCCGTATATTCCTGTCAGAGCCCTGTATTTCAGCCCCAGCAGGAGATTCAGATGATGACCACTTGCAATTTTGTCGTCGCCCGGGATATCACCATAAAGAGTGCCACAAAAGACGGAGGCTATGTTTATTCTGCGGATCGTCTGCCCACCAAGTCAAGGATTGCCCGGAGACCGCTGATCACACTGCCCAGGACGAGCACGAAAAGCACCAGGACTGCAGCAGAGGGATCCGCCTCTCCAGGTTCAGCAATCGCATGGAGCACTGCCGCAAGGACCAGCCTATGTCAGGACAGCTGAAGAAATTGAAGTGATTCCAGTCCCGGAGGAACACTGAAGATAGATTGAAGACAGAAGGCTTCTTTTCCATGGTTGGAAAAATCATGTATCTTGATTCGTAATCCAGTCTTCCCTTAAAAATTTCTCTTAGCACTTAGATCATTTCTTATAACTTCTCGTTTCTATTTTAAACCTGGGATGATATTCGAAACTTATTTGAGATATTGTTTCCTATTCAGTAAACATGTTTCATATCCACAATTGATATTGTTGAAATCTACTACTCGATATTGTTTGCCTATTTCCTTTGATGATTTCGATTTTCTACTCGAGAGTTGTTGTTCACTACCTGTTTAGACCTTGTCTCATATCCATGATTTTGCTTATTTTCTGGAATACTTGTTCCTACTTGTTATCGATATTCTGTTCGCCAATCAAACTTGTACTAATTAAGATTTATTCCTACTTGAAATATCATTCTGAAATCGTGTTTGAACCTTCGCTTCCATTGATGCTTGTTTGAGATTCTATTTCTTAATTTGACTTTATTCGGGACTCTCTCTATTTACGATTTTGTTTACTATTGAGATTCGCATGTTTCATATTTACGATTCAATACTTTTTACCTATTGGAACCTGTTTTTCTAGTTACTATGAGACCTTGTTACCTCGTTGAAATTTCTATTCGAGATTTCGCTTCTATTCACGACTTTGTTGATACTTGATTTTCTATTTTTGACTATACTGGAGATTTCGTTTTCTATTCGAGTTTTGCTCAAGATTTCATTGTTATTCGAAATTTTATTGAAACATGTTTCCGGTATGAGATTTATTCCTTATTTTAAAAATTGTCTCCTATCTGATACTTTGTTTCTGTTCATCCCTCGAGACTGTTATTCCTTAAGGATAACGTTCCATGTACGGAACCTTGTTACCATTTCAGACTTCAATTGAGATTCCGATTACTATTCGAAACTTCGTTCCCTGTTCTAGGTTTAAAATCTTCTTGTTTGCCCTTTTAGTACCACAACTCCTTGTTGGATCCTCTGTTGCTTTCTGGTATCTAGTGAACTCCTTGTTTTCTAAATGATAGAAAACTTTATCTTTTTCGTGACTTGGACTATGAGAACTCATTTTGAATTCCTTGAACTTTTTGAAATTCATATGGATAAGGTCGAGAGACTACTCGATGACCTACTAGGGTGTGGCAGTTGCGCACTGCCGCAATTATCTGGATTATAGAGACCGAAGGTTCACTGCTGCCAGCAGCGCACTGGCGAGGCAGGAACTCTAAGTTGAAGTGAATTCAAACATTCATAGGTTTTGAATATTCTTGAGACCTTGTCATATTCTTCATATTGAATCTCGAGTTGCTTCCTCAATGATTGTTAGAAAATGGATAAAGTTGATAGAATATTCGGTGACATATTGTTATTCGAGTCACGGAACCGAAAATCCACTGTAGTCAGATATATACTGACGGGGTAGGGATTCTAAGCAAAGTGATTTCAAATACCTATATGTTCGTGGATACCATGGAGAATATGTTTCCTTTTCATATGATTATTGGTTTCGAGAATCACAAATCCTTGCACGTTTCTTTGATTTGATACTAATACCTCCTGAGTAGTTCCATCTGATTTTTCAAATCGACCGATGCAAATTCTCTTTTTGCATTCTATTGTCGGATCATTTGACTTCCTAGACCTGGATTCATCCTATCAGATTTTATCATATCTATATTCTGATCATGTTTTGTCTAAATTTGATCTGATCATACCTATCTAACAGTGATTCTCCTATCGTACTAAACTTTCAATCATGCCTAGAAGATCGTGCCTCACGATTTATCCTCTAAGTTGTAATTGAAATTTATTCCACCTCGTGACTGTTTGATCCTCGATCCTTGTCAAAGCGTGATGTTTCAAACTTCTTGTGTGTACTTGGTCTCAAGTCTCAGAGCGTCATGGGATCAGCAGAAGCACTGGACGGACAGCAGCAGACGACCACTGGAGTTCACAGTTGGAAGTAGAGTGTTCCTGAAGATCTCGTCGACCAGAGGCATTATTCGTTTTGGCATAGACGGGAAGCTCCGTCCGAGATTCATCGGGCCCTTCGACGTGACGGTGGTGGATTGACAGGGTGGCATATCGACTAGCACTTCCAGCCAGCTTGGAGGAAGTGCATAATATTTTCTACGTGTCTCAGCTTCGACGATATATTCCAGATCCGAGCCATGTTGTTGACTACACAGATTTGGAGGTGGGCCCCAGTTTGACTTACACAGAATAGCCAGTGGAGATTCTTGAGCGCAGGGTGAAACAGCTGAGAAACCAGACGATTTCACTTGTTCCAGTCATGGCACCACCACTCTACGGAGAGTCCACATGGGAGCACGAGGACGAGATGCGGAAGCGATATCCTAGTTTATTTGCTTGATTATATTTTGCTATTAAAATTTTAAATACAATAAGTGGCTTGTGTCTGAACCTCATTTGTGGTTTTTACTTTGAGATTTAAATTTTTGTTGTCCTTCGAATTTCGAGGACGAAATTTTTTTTAGGGAGAGTGATTTGTAACTCCACTTCCCATATTTTTAAAATTTTTATAAATTTTCTGGTTTAGATTTGATTAAATGTTGAATGTTATCATGTTTTATTAAATATTTTGAATAAATATTTGGATTCATATTTTAGAGGGAAAAAGAGCGGAATTCAAAATTTAAATGTATTATAACAAATAATTGTGGACCCCACCCCTAACTAATTTCACAACAGAATATTTTCTGTTGTGTGCAATAAATGAAAAGGGCAGGGACTCTACTGCTTAATTGCCAAAGCAGGAGGGCTTATGTGTAAATTTCTTATTTTTATAAACTCATCGGATAAGAGAGAAACTCATTTCTCATCTCAACATTATTTTTCCCAATTCCTCTTTCTTTAAACCCGAAGCCTAACATAGCTCACTGGCGACGAGGAGGTTGGCGATGGCGTCGAGCTCTCACACCAGCGCCTGAGGACCTTCCTCAACGACGGTGCTCATGGCACAGACAATTTCTGGAGATTCTTAATCCTTTCGACGACTGCATCATCTCTTCTCCAGCGATCTAGCGGGATGCGGACGTGGAGTAGCTTGTTCTTCTTCGACTCCGTTGAGTGAGCTCGATATAGGTTCGTAAGTAATCTCGTAACACTTGATACTGTTTGAATCTCAAATTCTCTCGAATTCTTGACCGATTCACTCTGTTTTGTGCTCAATTTTCGTATAGGAATTTAATCGAGATCGATCAAGCTAGATGTTCTTTTTCTCTCAAGAACAATAGAGAATCAGTAAGTTTTTGGTCCAAGTTATTCAGATCTGGTGATTTTTTAATATTTTGGAACTTTAGTAATTAGAACTATTTTCCTTGATCAGATCAACATGTTCACTGATATCTAGAGAGTCGATTCGATTTGTGATCGAAGCATTGTAAGTAAGTTCCTATGGAGTTATTGATCCTTTGAATTATTCCTTCAATTGCACAATTTGGAAGTATGATGAACTGTTCCTTTTGCCATATTGTTCGATGTGATGTTGAACAAATTTTTGATCTTTTCCGAACAAGAAGAGCAGCTTGTCCAGTTCTTTGAGTGTGTCGATTTCTTCGGGATTGTACTCATTACTGGGAAATTCAGAACATGTATGCTTTCTATTCTTTTTATTTGCAAATGCACTTTGATTTGTTGTTTAGTTACAGTCTATTGTGGGGGTCAGGATGTGTTGTCTCCGGATGTAGCCGTGTCCAGCCTGGTCTTACCATCATTGCTGTGTTCAACAAGTTTGGGTTCAGTTCAATGCCAATCTTGAGAGGATTGGCATTGGTCAAAGGTTAGCTACCTGGAGTTGGGTTGATCGTGCCGAAGAGTAGCTCGTGTCCCTTGGTGTGTTCAGTGCCGGGGTCGAGGTTGCAGGACAGAGTTTTGCGTGGCCAAGACGAGTTGGAATTATATGGGGGAAATGGTGTGATAGTTGCTTTATTTTATTTCTGTTGTGTATTTTTCTTTCTGAGGTTTTGTTACCTCCAATTCAAAACTTAAATTGTGTATATTATACTTTGGGTTGCAAATATAAGGGGATTGCTTGGTTTTGAGCCTCATTTTGAACAGTAAGAATCGAACCTGTGTGTTATTTCTTTTGTGAATAAATGCAGGCTTCCTGGGTTGTGTGTTTGCAGGTTGGGAATTTTATGATCATAGGAAAAAAAATGGGTTTTGGAGTATTAAATTACAGGATTTTGAAGGGTGCAGTGAGTGGAGTATACCATGTCTGTTTAAATTTCAATTTCTTTATTAGATGATCATGTGCTCAAGCAATGAGTGCTTTGCTGAGTTTTATGTAGCAAGTTTGTTAAGCTTTGTGGTATCAAGATTTTACTAAGCTTGTGTGGGTACCTTAGTGTCACTACCACTTTTCTAGGACAAGGGTATTTCTGTCATTTCATAAATGGAGCCTATTTTTTCTTTTAATATGATGGTTGTAATTATTAGTAGTCTAATTAATCATTAGTCATGGTAGACCTCATTTATTTTGACTTGGCCAACTAGTTGATAAATTAGACTCTATTCATGGTTAGGTTGAACACAAGTCTTGATTAGAGCCAAACCACTTAGCCTACTTAAGGACCCACTTAATACTAAGTGTAATAAGAGGATTAGGGCTAGTCTAGAGCCTATTTAACCCCCATTTAACCCCAAATGGCAGCCACCATTAATTTAGGCTTTCCATCCTTTCCTCCATTCCAAACTTCCCCAAATTTCCTCCTCCTTCTTCCATTGGTTGGGCAAAAGCTTAGGGGAGCTCAAGGAGGCTAGGAGAAGGCTCTAGCTAGCAAGGATTTGAAGGCTCCATCTCCATCCATTTTCTTTATTTTCGTGCAACTTGGTAGAGGCTCCTTCCTACATAGGTATTACCCTATAAACTTGCATTTCTATTATCAAATTTTATGTATTCATATAGGAGACCCACCCCATGACTCATAGGGAGTAGATTGAGGTCCTAATGAATCCTATTGGGGTAGTTTCAAGGATTTTTGTGTCTATTCTAGGAGGGCTACTAATTTGACCCTATAGGTGTTTGTTAGAATGTCATAATGACCAATTTTGTTCTATTTTTTTTTCAGTTTTGTGCAAGAGAATAGTTGGTTGCTCATTTTGATAGGTATCTAATGAATTCTAAGTGTTTAATTAGGTGTATACATATCTCTCTCTCTCCTCTCTCTCTCTCTCTATATATATATATATATATATATATATATATATATATATATATATATATATATATATAAATGTATGGACATGTGAGTATGGAGGTTGGGAGCTAAGTACTCACTGTTTGTGTTGACTGGCAGGTGAGTCCTAGACCATGGCAATATAGGTTCTGTTTTTTTTTTCAATTTATTTGCTAGATATGGCCTGGACATTCATGAATAGGTGTTCATGAGATTTCCAATGTATATATATATATATATAATCTATATATATAATATATATTATATATATATATTTATATATATTATATATATATTATATATATGTATTGGTTGTTTGTGTGATGTGAGATGGTAGTGCCTTGGCCATTGGCCAATGTGAATGTAAGTATCAGTTAAGATACTTACTGTAATGTATCAAGATGTGGATTGGGGCTTGGGGATTATGTGCCATGTTTAGGTTAGCACGCTATTACACTGAATTTTGTCCAACCCATGTAATCAGGTTGGTAGTTCAGTCTTTAGTTTGTTAAGTCCACCTTAGGTATCAGATATCAGTCCATTTGGTTTAGAGGTAGGCTAACTTAGTTCAGTCCAGCAGTCATCATCAATATCAGTCCAGGTTCTCCATCTTTGCAGTCCCCTTGTACATGATGTTCAGTCCATGTTTTCCCAATCCATGTTAACATTTCAGTCCATACTTCACCTTGGTTTAACCCTTAATTAGTTGTTTAGTTGGGACTTGAATGTCAGAGTGTTGGTATTAGTAGTGGACTGATACTTGAGTATCACTCATTGATACATACATATATATATGATATAATACATATGTAAGATAGGTATATTAAGATAGTTCTATCTATATGCATATGTATGAATGTTTATAGATATGTATTGATTGAATGTATGCATGTATGTAAGGATGTATTATATATGTATATATAGGAATGTCGCAGGCAACTGATCTTCTTATTCCTCTATTCTTTTTTATTTCAGTTCCTGATTTTGTATGTGTGTGCTATTAATATGGGGTATTAGTGAGTAATGGGATGGTTCACTGTTTGGGTTGCCTTGTGTCGACTGGGGGTGTCCAGACCTCATTAGGCAGCAGGGGTCACCCCTGCAGACCCAGGCAGTAGCAACTATAGGCATTATGCACTCGTGCACATATTGAGTATCAGAGAGAGAGGGGTCGGGACATTTGGCTTTGGCTGGGTCTTGGGAATGTTTTTAAGTGTCTATATATGTGTGTTCATTAGTGTTTGAGAGAGAAGTGAATATTTCCTATGTGAATTGGACACGGGGACACTTGAATGACTGTGTGCAACAGCAGTAGCTTCCCCTGCTACCTAGGGTCTAGTTCCTAAATTCTAATGGACCAATTCACCACCTAATCACTGTTTTAGATCCTTATAATGACTGACATGTAGTCCAGGGCTTGGGGCTTCGAGCCATGGCCTATACTAGCCATGGCATGGCCTGCAGGGTCTTCTGTGCAGTTGAGCACCCTGTCCTGGTGCAGCCTTGCATTCGAGTTATCCTATCCTTTTTTTGAGTTCAGTCCTAGTGCTATGTGAGGGGATGTATAGGAGGGTGTGTAGGCAGACAGAGAGAGAGGTCAGAGGAGGAATTTGAGCCACATTGGCTTAGGCTATTACCATGACTTGAGTTTGGTATCAGTAAGGTGGTATCCTGAGTTCTAGTTTGTGTGTGTATTAGTATCTTGAGTTAGTGAGTATAGGTTTGGGATTTTAGATTGGTTGCAAGTAGGTACTGCTCGAGTGATGCATTGCAGTAGCAGCAAGCACTTGCAGGCAACAACATGGCTTGGTTTCATTGTAATGCAACATGGTTGCAGCAACAGCATAGGGGTACACCTTGCTTGGGTTTCGAATGGCTAGGCCATTCAGTATCAGGTTGTGGGAGCTTGGTGTCTAGAGGTTGGTACCTTGGGTTGGTTCAGGTCTGTGATAGCAGGGCAGTCGCTTGGTATCAGAGGCAGTACAAGGGGCTTAACCCTTGGGGTTGATTAGATTTTAGGAAGTTGTATATGTTACAATCAATTAGTATCCTAGTATCCTAAATTTTGTGTGTGTGTGAGTATCTAGAGTTGTTTGTGAGTGGGTGTCTTGAAGTGTCATGTGATAGGTTAGTAGAGTGAGTATTCAGTGTACTACACACAGGGGTACAGAGTTACACAGGCCTCGAATTGGTCTGTGTGTGGGTATCTTATGTTCAGTCAGGTAGCTAAAGGGAATTCCTCCCTGATCTGTACAAGAGTTGAGTGCACCTCAGTTGCACTGAGGTGCCCAGGCCAGTGTGGCCTTGGCTTGGCTTGCTATTTTCAAGTACAGGACATAGGCTATGAGAGTAGGTATGGATACATGTATGTGCGTATGTGTGTGGGATTAGGGGTAGTGTCCTAAGGTATCTATGATATGGTTTGAGTGTTGTGAGTGTGTGCTTGATTAGCTTAGAGTATCAAATAATGTCTAGGTGAGAGTTTAAGATGTGTGTCCAGGAGAGGGCATAGGCATATAAGCAACTGTAGTTAGTTTATGTTAGGAATTTTAAGGGTCCAACCAAGTAGGTATCAGGGATTTACCTACTCAAAGGTATAGGAGTTTACCTATTAGCATAGTAAGGGAGTTAGCCTAAGTCGAAGGAATAAAGTATTACCTAAGGACTAGAATAGTATATTACCTAGGATAGATTGGTGTATGCTATATACATATGTATAAACTAATATAGGGTAATATTAGGCATGTGAATATCTAGGTTAGGGTATTTTAGGTAGTTATGACTTGATAGAGGTTAACTTGACCTAAAATGACCTAGAATTGACTAAGGTTTGACCAGGGTTGACCAGTTGACCAAAAGTCAACTGTGAGTCAACAATTGACCTAGTTTTGACCTAGATTGTATACCACTCACTAGAAAACCATGTTTGACACTATCTAACACCCATTTAACACATGTATCTCATCTATAGGCTTTGTGACTCCATTTTGAGGCTCGGTTCACATTTATTGCTTGGACGACAGGCGAGTAGATTCTATGATAGTTTTATGATGTTGATATATCCTGTGATGCATGTTATATTAGTGTTCTATCTTGATTCTGACACGATGGACTCACAGATTGGTATTTTATGGATTACTTGATTGGAGATACTTAGTTTCATGCCTATCTTTAATAATGTAATCATGACTAATGTATCCATCGTGACTAATGAAATGTGTGTCAAAGAACCTGGATTCCATGTGTACTAGTCGGGCGGGGAAATACCTAAGAGACATGTGAACATACCCCTTTCTATCCTATTGGTCTTTCGTGAATAATAGCGGCCACACACGTAGGTGTATGGTTTGCCGGATATATCCCTCTAGCCGTTCACATGTCAAACTTTGTATTTCAAATCACTGGTCTTAACACAGTTTGTCTGAGTTGTCTACAACATATCTTGCATGACAGGTTTACTCATTTTTACATATCTGCCTGTTTCTCATATGATCTTGTACACTTGTCTTTTTATTTTACATTACCTCTACAACTTGATCATCGAGAATTTTATTATTATTTCATGACTCATAGCGCTTGTCAGTTATTTTGAACAGTTAGATGTGTTCGTTCCAATCCTGACTGGATGTGTTGACAAATATTACAGATGATGATGGTGACTGCCCTACTTTCTATAGGGCATATGAGGATGACACTCAGGAGCCTGAGGAGCATCTAGCTCAGTAGAGGACTACCCCCCTGATTAGACTAGTTAGTTAGGCTTGACTGGACTGCGATCCAGCTAGTACTTGAGACTTGTAGTATATTTATTACTCTAGGATCTTGTGTTATGTTTTGAACTCTAACTTGTGTTGGGATCTTGCATATATTTTCAGTTATTTTCTTCTATCTTATCTTTCATAATTCGTGCTATCTTCCTTAGATTTTTTTGTGATTGAGTTATGCCATATTATACCTCCGTGCGGAGATGACAGGTACCCTTATAATTGTCTAGTTGTAGTATTTATAGACGACCTATACAGCGTTCTACCGCCGATTCTACAGCGTATGCTGGACGTATACACATTCTCGTGCCATTCCTCAGGGTGCGGGTCGTGACACTTAGTTTCATTCGAAGTTATATTTTTTTTGTGGGAGAACAGTTAGTTTGAACTAGTTAGTTTACTTAGAAACTGCTATTTTGTAGTGTGTAATAAGGAATGGAGAAAAGGTATTTTTAGTACGTATGTATAATAACTAATATTTAGGATGGTTAATTGAGTCTTGGTTAGCAAGGGGTTAAACTAAAAATTATTAGTAACCAAATGTTAGCTAGAAGTATTTAACTAGTGAGCTTTAAATTAACCAACTTGTACTAAAATTCAGGTGGACTTACAGATCATCTCCCTACCATTGATTACCGGATCAAGGCAAGTACTTTTCTATGGTCTTGTGCATTTACATATCTTGTACTCTTCTTGTGACACGTCATGACACGATATCCTGTACCCTTGTACTCCTGTATTCCATGTTCTTGTACTTACTTGTGTCGGGTGGAAAAATACACTAGCCATGTGATCAAATCCCGGTTTATTCATGAAGATAGCTTAGGCCTCGCATCGTGCTCGCGGGCCCTAAGCCGTACCATATTCATGAACTCCTGTACATGCTCCTATACTCACCCCAGCCGGTCACATGAGCTAGTTGTATTTCAAACATGGTGCACTTATTATATTTTCATTCCTATACTTTATATTCCTGTACCATATTCATGAACTCCTGTACATGCTCCTGTACTCACCCCAGCCAGTCACATGAGCTTGTTGTATTCCAAACATGGTGCACTTATTATAGTTCATTCCTGTACTTTATATGTCTTGTACTTCAGGATTATAGTTTCATTCCTGTATACTACATTTCCTGTACTTTATATTTTCTGTACTATAGTTCCTGTACTTTATTTCCTGTACTTACATTCCTATACTTTTCTGTTCATTCCTGTATTTTATTTAATGTACTCCTGTACTCATTTCCATATCATGTTCTTGTTCATTACCAAGAACTGTACTTTGCTCCGCTCCTGACTGGATACGTTGTAGGTGTACTTGCAGGATATCATTCTACCCTATAGGCCAGAGCTCGGGATCTTAGCTGAGCAGGATGAAGACATGACTTAGCTAGAGGCTTTAGGTTTAGACTGTTTAGCTTTACCTTTAGATATAGTTTTAGAATTCATGGTATATTTCATTTCTGTTGACTCTAGTATCATTTATGTTATATGGATTTATGGATTATGGTGATCGTTCTGGGAACGGTTTTAGATCCTGTGATTATATACATTTATGGTTATCTGGTTGGATTTCCCTAGTTTGGTATAGCTTACTTCGTCGTGTCTAACGATGAAGGCTGGGCGTGTCCGACTCGTGTCCGATTCTTTGGAAGCGGATCGTGACACTTTCCTACAGCTTTTACCCGTTCGAGGCCAACTCAGCAGGTGTCATGCCCTAAAACCAGAATACTAGAGAGCGGGGGACAGACATAGCCAGCTACGTACATTGAAGTACAACCCACATCGTAATACGGTCACGGATGTCTAGATGCATGAGGGTTTATCTACAAGCCAACAGTTTCTTATGGTCAAGAACAAGCCAAGTGTCTCAATCTCAAGCAAGCAAGTAATTGTTACAGGATGTTAGATCATCAGACAAATAAAGTAAGGCATCTCAAACATTACATATTCAGATGATCATAAAACTAGTCACATAAAATACTAGACTAGCAAGAGTTAAGTCATACATGATCAACCCTAGGATTTGCCAATCATGTAACAACCCTTAGGCAGACGGAATTAAGTTTCAAAATGAGCTAACACTTGCTCAGCGACTAAATTGCTCAAAAGAATAAGTTACATTAGAGTGGGAGAGCAAAATAAAAAATCCTACTCGTTGCAACAGTTACGCCTGGTGTTCACTATATGGCTGAAAGGCAGGTAGATCCTCGGATATCACTCCGAAATTTGGCCATACAAAACCAGCTGGGTCAGACCCGAGAAAGAGCAAGTGCCACAAGGGAGGCTCCACTTAAGAACTAAAACCAGCATAATCGAAATAGAATAACTGATAAAAGAACGTAAATAACATAAAAGACATGCTTTAAAGAATCAAACTAGCTTGCATTAAGAAAATAAGAGGTGGAATATAATGCCCATGTTAATCATGAGACAATCATTCAGGCACGGCCAATCAAGTCCTACGGCTTGCTATCATTAGCTAACTAGGGTTGTCACAGGCCTAGTTCTAACAAGATGCAATGAGATGTTCTTGCAGTCACAAGCCCTGCAGACTATCTAGGTTATTTAGGCGGGGTTACAAGAGTTACAAGAGTTATCAAGATTACTGGTGTACTTTAGTACTCATGATTCAAGAAGTGCAACACATAACAATATACTAGAATGTGCCCTACTCGTCGACATGCTACAAATCCACATGTGTGGCTGGGATAACGGGATCGCCTGTAACTGAAAAATCTCTCTATATGAACTACTTGATCAATCTAGTCATTAACCTAGTTAGATTCATTATGAATCCCTAACCGTGGTAACCAGGAATCCATGTCCTAGACATGATACAAGACGATACAAGTAGCATATACAGGCACAATCAACCACGGTGTTAAGGCAAGAGTTATACTAGCAAGACAGGAATAGTTATCGCAACAGCAATCAAGATTATACATGTCATGTCAGGTTTACTTGTCATGTCAAGAGTACTTATCATGAGTGCGCCTCGACGGGTATAACCCCACAATCGTGTTTTTATAAAATTCATGAGGAAAATAAAACCTATTGGAGTATACTTATATTTATCTTTAAATTTTATATAAATAGGATTATTTTTGTTGGCTTGGTTTACTCAATTTATCCCTAATGAGTTGGGCTTGGCCCATGAGCCAACCACTGAACTCATTTATATTCTTTGAACAGTTAGCAACTGCCATTTTTTTTCCTTCCTTGCAAAACCTTGAGGAGAAAGTTGATTTCAATTTTCCTCCAACTGCCATCAAACCAGATCGAGCATTCCACTTCTTCACACCATGTGCTCTGTAATAAACTCTTCCACTATTTCGATTTCCCTCCAATTTTTTCCCTCATTTCGAATTCCTGATTCCCTATTTAAACGAGCACAGCCCTTTCTTCCTGTACATCCTTTCTTCCTCCCCAATTCTTCCTCTTAGATCAGCAATGAAAAAAATTTCAGGAGCTCCCATGGAAGCAAGAAGACAACAGTTTGATCCTCTCCTCTTCATCAGATCAACAGCGATGACAGGTGACTATCGAATATTTTTGATTCAGATCTGAACGTTCATTATTTGGAGAATTAGTGATTCAATTCTCTTGAATGATCAGTCGAACGATTCTTCATATCTTAGAATTTCGATGAACTCTGGGAGATCTTCATCGATCCATCTGATTTAGGTGAGTTAATCAAATTCTTTTCTATTGCTCTGGATTTGGAATCGACTCTGTTTCTTGTAATTTCCAGATTAGAGTGTCATTATTCAGCACTCGATCGATCGACTCCTTACTTTTGAATTTCAGAAGAGGTAAGATCATACGAACTGTACGAATAAATTGAATTAGTAGGAGTTGATAATTTGACTCCAGGTTGGTAGACTTCTACTGAAGTTGTTACTGTTAAATCTTCAATGTTTTGATCGGAGAGATAGCTCGTGTCCACATTAGAAAGATACTGACACCAAGAGTTTTTGGATCCCATTTCTCAGGTAATGCCTAACCGATCCTTGAATAGATGTATGTTTGAGAATTAATTAGATTAGCAGGGGATATTTGGTTGTAAATGGATAATTTTAGGCATATCCTATTTTGTGTGATGAATCAGTTGCTAGATAATTTTCCCAAATCTAATTGGTTTGATCTTGAGCTTTGGTTCTGAAGAACAATAGTTGGAGTAACCTTGGATGAACTTTTCTGATCTGAATTTGGACTGGTAGGTTATGTTAAGATGCAGTGGTTCGATTGTGGACTTATCTTTAAATATAGCCCTGTTCAACTGATGCATTTAATAATTGGATTCTAGTGCATAACTTTTGAGTGAACTTGTGTTCCCTATGACTGCATTTGTACTAAGAGTTTCTTCAATACCAGGTATTACCTATTACTGGTTTGATGATACCATTCTGATTCATGAGGCTTTAATATCAATACTATAAGGTTTTAAAGAGGAGTTAGAGTGAGCTCATTTAAACTGGAGTTTGAACCAGTAGAGGTCAGTGATGTATTTCCTGTAGGAAGGGTTGAGGAGTTCGAATGTATCAATTCACTTTTAGGTTCAGTCTTGATTGGTATCATTTTGGAATCTCAGTCTTAAATTGATATCTGAATTGAGTTTAACTCTAGACTACATATTACTGATTTCTAATAGCAATACACTGGTTATAGAGTTCCCCTTTTTGCTTTATTCCTTCTTAGCCTTGTGAGGCATAACTGATACAGTTAGAGTTACTCTTTACCTTAGCTACTCTGCAGATTTTGGATATTACTCGTGAACCTATAATTGCTAATTGATGAGGCTTCATGAGGAAGCTGAGTTTATTGTTGTTTCAGTTTGACTAAGTGATTACACATACAAACTGCAGTATTAAAGACTTGTATCTGAAGACAAGTGTAAATGGGTCCTATTACCTGAGCTATGGCACAAATTAGTACCAGTAGCTGGTCATACAGGTTTGAATAAGGGAAATGAGTTTAGTGCAAGAACAAAAAGGGATTTACTGATCAGTGAGATAGAGAAGGGTAGTAGTACTTGTTGTGTTAAGCTCAAATTAGGACAGTTATAATTCTTAAGTATTAACTGCAAGTTCCTTCAAAGGAGTTTTAGCTATTTGTTATCTGGATATCATATTTCAGACCCCGAACTTCTTAGATATGCTGATTTACAATAGCTGGTCCTTAACCAGTTTGGGAAGTTGGATGTTAAGAAGGTGCTGTGACAGTTTAACTTTGAATCCAGTATAATTCAGAGGATATTCTTGACTGTTTGGTTAGACTAGGCTATTTTTTAAGTAAGATAAGAAGGAGACCATGTTTAAGGTTCATAGACCCATTATACTTTCATCTAAGAATAGCTAGTTAAACTTATAGTTTTAGCATTTGATCCTTTCCAACTATCAGTAATCTGAATCCATATCTGGTATTTATATGCATACTAGTCATAATGATAGGATAACACTGTATTTAGGAAGTTTGAACTTTATGACTACTCTTCTAGTTTCCTAGTTCCCTTTTCTAATAGAATTATATAGGTTTCTAACCTCAGTTTTTTGATAACAACTTTTAATAAGTTAAACTATAGAAGTAACTTTACCTTGTTCTTTGACTTAATAATAACACTTAATCAATTATAAATCATTTAAAACAGGGGGACATCCAGCTCCGTTCTTTACTCGTATTTTCCTGAAGCAAGGCAAGTACATTCTATGGTCTTATGCATTTACATTTATATCTTGTACTTCTCTTGTGATACGTCATGACACGATATCTTGTACTCTTGTACTTTCATGTTCTTGTACTTACTTGTAGTCATGGAGGGGAAATACACTAGCTATGTGACCAAACCCATGTTCTAATTCATGTAGATAGCTTAGGTCTCGCACTGTGCACGCAGGCCCTAAGCTGTACCGATTCATGTACTCTTGTACTTATTCCTGTACTCACCCCAGTCTGTCACATAGGCTAGTTGTATTTCAAACATTGTGCACATGTCATGTCTTGTACTTCAGGTTTATGGTTTACATTCTTGTACTTACTGTACTTTACATTCCTGTACTTTCATGTTCTTTTTCTGTACTGTATTTTTATGATCTCCTGTACTCATTTTCATATCATGATGTTCTTGTTCATTACCTAGAACTGTACTTTGCTTCGCTCCTGATTGGATATGTTGCAGGTGAGATGGAGGCGATGTGTGACACATACTATGGCCGTGAGCCTGCTGATGTACTAGAACCAGCTGGAGCTACACTAGACCTAGACGCCGAGAAGGCCTAGCTATCTTTCCCTTTAAATGCTTTACTTTCATTGTATTAGTGACTTCAGACTTTACCCTACTCTCTGGATAAATGTAATAAAATCATAGAATATTGTACTTGAATTCTGGGATCATTTATAGAGATGGTGTGACTGTATACTTTCATATTGTCTTGTAGTTTTCCCTAGTGATTGGTACAACTTACTTCGTCGTGTCTAACGACGAAGGCTGGGCGTATCCGATTCGTGTCCGATTATTCGGAAGCGGGTCGTGACAACGGGCCACTATCAATTATCAAGATAGGTTCATATTATCATGCTCAAGTTACTAATTCAAGATCATCAAGTGGTCAAGTCGTGTCACCGTAATTTAGGCCAAGTACATAAACATACAAGGAAGATCAAAGAGATTCATGGGAGATTTGAAACTATTAGTTACGTATGAACTCCAATTTAAGTGAGACAGAAAGCTTCTTGAAGCCAAGACAAGATCTACAACTTTCTGTTTTGACTTTTTCAATATTTTAGCTACAAAATAGCTTGAACAAGCAAAAGCAGTCATTTAGGGTGATTCGTGCACGGGCACGCGGTGTGCGCGGGCAAAACTGGCCACGGCGCGCGGATAGCTCAATCATGGTTCCTACCGCGCAGCAAACAAATCGTGCGGGCGCGCGGCAAGCGGGTGCACGGTGCGCATGACGCGGAGGCACGGTGCACGGGCGTGCAGCAGAAAATCGCGCGGGCGTGCGACATACGGTGCGCGAAATGCGCAGCGCGTGGATGCACGGGATGCATGGCAAGGAGGCACGATACGCGACAGAAAATTACGCGGGCGTGCGGCACGCAAAACGCAGCACGCGGATGCATGGCGCGTAGGCACGGCGCACGGGCGCACGACACGCGAAATGCGCACGCGGCACTGTTCATCGTCCTGACAGCACCGAAAATATGTCGGAACCCATAAACACAAAATGCCATAACTTCTTCATACGAAGTCGAAATCAAGCGGTTCAAAGCCAAAATTGGCTAGAATTAAATTCTCGACAACATGGAACTATTATTTTTTTGAAAATACTAAGTTTTTAGAGATCAAACTAAAAAAGAAAAGTTACAACTTAGATCTATAAAATCTATCCACTAAAACCAAAAAATTTCAAGTTCTAAAGAGGCTTAGAATCAAGCAAGAAGACAATGGAACAATAAAATTTAAGATCCATCAAGAAGAAAGTTGCACTTGCCTAGGGCTTGGTAGGTGGGAGGAGTAAATGAAGAAGATGAAGAAGTAAATGAGAAGTAATAGAGGAGAGGAGAGGTTGGTATATATACCAAGCCAACTCATCTCAACCCAACCCCAAACCAAACCAAGCCAAGTTGAACCAAACCAAATTAAACCAAGACTAAGCTAAACAAGACAAGCCAAAATACGGATCACCTGATAAATGTCAGAATTCCATACACGTATGCTAAAAATACGTATAACGGAAAATTAGAGTAACAACATGGACCACCTGGACCATTGCAGCGAGGACCTCCATTGCCCCACAACAACAAAGATTTAAACCACCACCAACTGCAACGTAGAGCACCACCACAGGGTCGGGCCTTCGTGATGACAGTCGAGGAGACAAAGGCTACGAAAGATATGATCACAAGTGATATATGTAACCCCACTTCTCAATTTTAAGAATATTTTTTTTCTTTTAAATAAATATATTGTGGAATTATTTTTCTAAGTGAAAGTGATTTTTCCTTATTACTATTTAACTCTCAATTTATTAACTTTATCTTTTGGGCAGACTCGGCCCAAGCCCATGAGACCTATTACCACCTCTGTTTAAAACAATTGAGAACCAAATCGAACTTTCTTCTGATTCCTTGAAGGAATTCAAATTTTCTCTAACCACCTCTGACAGAGTGGTGGAGGAAAATTTCAATTCCCGCCCTTCCATTCCTTCTCCAAGTTTTCTGACAGTTATTTAAGAGACCCTTTCTTTTGAAGAACTTCAGGAAATTCCTATAGTTTGAGAAATCAAACAGAAGGAGAGAGATATCCAAGAAAGCAATGAAGATGAAACCATTTGCTTTGGATGCAAGAAGACAGGGTATATGAAGAAGGACTGCCCAACTTCAAAGAAAAGCAGTCCATATGACAGATCAAGATCAAGCAGAAAAGCAAGAACCAGTCGAAATTATGCCAACCAAGCATCTGGCATGAAAGTGATGCCAGTGATACAAAGGAAGAAGACAGACCCAGCGGAAATGCCAATGTCTGTCTTATGGCATTTGATAAGGTATCCTCAAACCCTCTATGATGATTTTACTTTCGATGAATTAGAAAATGCCTTTAGCGAATTACTTGAAGATCACAGAACTGTGCTTGACAAGTATAAGCAATCTCGAAAAGAGATTAAGGCATACACAACCGAGATAGCTAGACTGTCCAATCTTATTGAAGATATTAAAGATACGTCTACTACCGGTAACACGAAAGAGATAGCCAAACTCAAGGTAGACTATCATGAGGCTATCCTAAACATTGAAAAAAAAGAGATTATGTCAAGATACAAGAATTATATGACATAGAGAAGAAGAAGCACTTAGTCACAGAACAAAGACTCTCAGATATGACTGCTAGATATGAAGAGTCTGTTGTAATTTCTAAAAATTTAGAAATCAAGTTAGGCAAACAGGCAATACCTGTGACACAGCCTAAGTTTAGTCCAAATGCTAAGCATACACCTAAGAGGACCAAAAATAAGAAAGCACAGAAGAACACGACTATCATCATGCTTTCACTTATAGGTTCTCCAAGAAACCAAACAAGCATGTGAACACAGTTTTAACCACTACTGGTTCTAAACTAACTTGCACTTATTGTGGTACACGCGGACACATATCATAGTATTGCTTGGCAAGGAAACTTGTTGACAATCACAGTTTATTCTGGGGACCTAAAACTAATCATAATGGACCCTTCAGTAAATGGGTACCAAAGGATTTATCTACTTGTTTTGTGGGTGGACCCTCAACCCTCTCATGCTAAAAGTAAATGGATCCTCGATAGCGGATGTTCGCGACACATGACTGGTGATGCATCTTTGTTCGCCATGCTATCGATGAAGAAAGAAGGATACGTCTCCTTCAGAAATAATTTGAGAGGTGATATTATTGGTAATGGTACTATCGGTATTTCTCCTTATCCAGTAATAAAGGATTTGTCTAGTAACAGAATTGAAACATAACCTACTAAGCATAAGTCATTTAGCTGATAATGGTTATGGTATCAATTTGTGAAAGACAAATGTACTATATATGATATGTCATGGTAATCCGTATTAAAGGGATTAGAGAAGACAACATTTATGTTTTCTTTTTGGAGATTATTAATAATGCAGGTAAATGCCTAGTAGCTAATCTAGATGAAAGCTGGCTATGGCACATGAGGCTAGGACATGCAAATATGGACGTTATCTCACGACTCAGTACTAAGAAGTTGGTAAAAGGACTCTCCGAGATTCCATTCAAGAGAGATATGGTATGACTGTGAAAAAATAAAGCACATAGGTCTACATTTAAATCCATCAACGCTGTAAGTACTTCTAGACCTTTGCAGTTGATTCATATGGATTTATTTGGTCCTAGTAGAGTCGCTAGTCTTGGCGGTAAGCTCTACGCTTTTGTTATTGTTGATGATTTCTCTCGTTTTACTTGGATTTACTTTTTATCAAACAAAAGTGATGCTATTTTGAATTTTATATATTTTACAAAAAGGTACAAAACGAAAAAGGCTTCATGATTACTCGTATCCGAAGTAATCATGGTGGCGAATTCGTAAATTCTGATTTCAAAAAGTTTGTGATGATAGTGGATATTACCATGAATTTTTTTTTGTCCTAGAACTCCCCAACAGAATGGTGTGTGGAGCGGAAGAATCATACTCTAAGTAAAATGGCTAGAGTCATGCTGAATCAGCATAATCTTCCTAAGTATTTTTGGGCAGAAGCCGTTAGTACAGCCTGTCATGTTTTGAATATGGTGTTAATTCGACCTATCTCGAAGAAATACCATATGAACTTTGGTTTGGAAGGATTCCAAACATTTCTTATTTTAAAGTTTTTGCATGTCGCTGTTTTATCCTAAACACCAAGGATAACTTAAAAAGTTCGACTCTAAAGCAGATGAAGGAATATTTCTCGGATATGCTGCTAAGAGTAAGGGATATAGGATTTTTAATA